>QARZ01039520.1:0-19240 GCA_013407115.1 Glycine latifolia
TTTTCAAACTATTTTCCAAAATTCCTAGAAATTACTGTTTATGGTTCTCTGCCACCAACCCTGTAGATAATTTGTTATCTAAAAGTATTTTATCCTATACTCAGGTTCCCACAAATTTCTGAAGTCATTTTGGTCATTTTTGACATAAGGGTATTTTAGTAATTTCACCACTCACACTAGGGGTATAATCGTCATTTCCAAAAATGTTCAAGATATCCCTATAATTGTCACCCTAAGGGTATTCTTGATCATTTCCAGACCATCCAAGGGTATTTACAAGATTTCTTCCTCAGACATGTTTACATCTGGAGCAGGAGCAACATATGATGCTTCATTATTTGCAGAATTAAAAGCCGCTGACCTCATGGCTAAGGGCAAAACATCATCCTCCAGTGCGACATAATCCACGTACAATTCTAACAATTCATTCCTTGACTGCTTCAAAAATTGGTCGATTACAATTTCTACATCTTCATCATCCAGCAATTGACTCTCCGTGTAATGATCGTGTTGTCATAACCTTGCCGTCACCAAACTGATACGTTGGTTGTCGTTTAAACCTATTTTCCTACCTATCTTCTCATGTAATTCACTAAGCGTTGATCTTCGATTGATACGCGTCGACCTATTGTTCCCTTCAAAAATAACACCCTGTTGTCCTCTAACTTTTCTTCCATTAAAACATAACATAACATCAACACTCTGACTACTTGAACTCATATTTGGAGAATGCTTAAACTAGAACCAAACCACAACTAATGGACCCAACAAAAAATCACTGAACCAATGCATCTGCAACTTATCAAGGGCCAACTTATATAGAACCAAGGGACTGGAACACGCCTATTTTAGGCGTGTTCCAGTGCCCCATTTTCTGAAATATTTTGGAAACTACCCCCTTTTTCAAATTATTTAATTAATTTGTATTATTTATTTAAATTTGCCATATATATATATATATATATATATATATATATATATATAGAAAGAATACCGTATAACTTGAACTTTATAAAATAAACCAAAAACAAGAAGTTTATAAAGTAAACCAAACAGTAGTTTATTCTATTGACAGTGTACTGAAGCGGTTGATAACGGTAGCTAGTCCAACAAAATAGTAATAAATAGAAGTAAAATTAAACTAGTGGCTGCTTTTCCTGGAATCTATCGAGTGCCATTTCCATCTGACTCCATTTCTGCTCCAATGTGCCAATGTATCCAATTGACATCCTTACCAGGCCTGGGGAGATTCCAGCAAGCTTCTGTTCCTCCTCAGTCATTTCACTGCTAGTGCTGCTACCAGAGCAGGACATGAGGGTCTCATAATACCCCAAGCTGACAGCCATGAATCCAAATTGAGCATCATTTTGCAAGTGATCCATTAACAGGTTTGCCCTCTCCACCGTTTCCATGTCAATGCAAAGAAGCCCACCGTAGCCATATTCCCTGTTGGCTATTGATTTCACCAATTCGTGCTGTGGATGTTCTTCAAGGCCCGGGTAGATCACCTTCAACCCTAATTTCTTGAGCCTTGTGGCGAACACCAACGCACGGTGGCAATGCTCCTTCATCCTAAGGCTCAAGTGTGGGATTCTCTCTGAGAGTTCAAACGCCACCTTCGCATTCATTGTTGGACCCAGCAGCATCAGGGACCCGTCGTGAAGGTCCATCATCGAATTCACAAGGCTCGCAGGCCCGCACACAGCCCCTGTCCATTGCAACATCGTTTCTCACTTTACATTTTCAATTTCACCAAATCAAAACCTTCATTCTCAAATAATAACAAAAACCATTCATAAAATAATAAGATGTAAAAAATGTCAATTAAAATACAATAACACTACAAAAATATTTTACGTTAAATATAAACTATTTTTTTTTACGAAAAATTATATACTATTATACATAATAAAATTATTATAATAGAACTATATCACTATCACATTGCAACTAACACGTGGATAACGAAAATATGACAAGTAACCGAAAAGACAAGATCGTATGTTCACATGGTGTGGATTCGGGACAGAAGCAAAGGGCAAAGAACAAGAAGGATTTTCGTCGAAAAAGAATATTATCGCTTTCGCGATTCCTAGTCTTTTCTTTTAAGGCAAAATAAGTTTGCAATTTGCAAATGAAAAAGAGAAAATAAAAAAGACAAACCTTAATGTTGTTATTTATTAAAATTAGAGTTTTATTTTAATGATTTGCATAGTAAAAACTTATATTAAAAATGAACATATAAATTGCCAAAATAAAACTCTAATCTGAGAATAACATTAAGAAAAGGGAAATCTAAGACTTATATATTTGTAAATTTTTTAGTGTTTAGAGAAATCTAAGAATTTAATATAATTAATTTGTTTAATAATATTTGAATATACACATAACGTGAGAATGAAAAAGAGAAGAAAAAGAAAAAGAAAACGTTTTTCAATAACGATATTAAAATCCGATATCATAAATATTTTCATTTACTATTTATTTAAACTTAAATTTCAGTCACTCAAAATCATTAATTAAAAACGACAAAATTTATTTTTAAAAAATATAATACTTTATATTGTCATAAATGTTTTCATCTATTACTTATTTAAATTTCAGTTACATAAAATCATTAAAAATGACAATTTATTGGTTAAATTAATTTTTTAGTAATCTAATTTATTATTTAAATTTAATTTCATCCTCTAATTTTTTTGTTTATATTTATCTTTTAATTTTTAAAATCGATACAATTTGGTTTTCAATTCAATTAGTCCTCTAAATTTTAAAACCAATTCATGTTTTAAAAAATATGTATTTTTTGAGTGTTTAAAATTATTTAATTATAATTTTAAATTATCACAAAGTGTAATTTCTTATAATTTAGATTAAAAGGATCATTCAGTTTAAAAAATTGAAGAATTAAATTGAATTGATTTAAAAAATTAAAAAACCAAATTAAAAATTAAAAAGGTAATTTAACCCAATTTATTATATATTCCTATCGAATTTCAATAGTCAGCCGTAACTATGAAAAATCGGTTTCAGGAGCATTGAAGAGATAATAATTTCCACAGCTAAAAAAATGCATAACTAATTATTATTTCCACAATTTAACCGCCGATAATATTTTATGAGAAGAAAATGATAGTAAATGAAGAGAGAAGGAAACGGACCTGCAATAATATCAGCACCGCCACTGATAAACTTGGAGATGCTGTGAATGACGACGTCAGCGCCGAGACGAGCAGGGGAGATGACCATGGGAGCGAAGGTGTTGTCGATGACCACCGTGACGCCCTTTGCGTGTCCCACGCGGCAGAGTTCCGGAATGTCTGCGACCTTAAGGCTCGGATTCGCCATGGAGTCGAAGTACAGCACGTTCGTCTTCCCTTCGACAATGGCACTCTCCACGCTTTCCAAATCGGAAATGTCCACGAACGTCGTGGTGATGTTGCATTTCCCGGGGAGGAAGTGCGTGAGGAGGGCGTGGGTCCCGCCATAGAGAGTGGTGGAGGCGACCACGTGCCCGCCGGTGCTGCAGAGCTGGAGGAGGACAGAGGAGATCGCAGCCATGCCGCTGGCGGTGCAGTAGGCGGCCTCCGTGCAGGGCCGGTTCTGGGTCCATTCAAGGGGCCCAACTGCACAGGTCCCAAAAAATAAGGGGCCTCAAATATTAATTACTGCAACATATGTTCAATATTGAAAATTAGAGGAGATGGTAATGCCTATTTTTAATAACCAAGGGTCCAAGGTTCAATTCCCACCAACAACAATTTTTACTACTTTTACATATCCTGAGACACATCCAATTTTTCTCTCTCTCCTCCTTCCTTATTTCACTTTTTACTCTCTTAAAAAAAAACCTTCAAACTTCAATACTTTTTGGTAATATTTATTGAGCAAAGTATTTTTTTTATTTAAATAAGTCATTTATTTTTAAATTGCCAATTGAGGGCCCTATTTTCTAAAAAAAGGAAATATTAAACAGGGCCCCGAGAAAGTTTGCCCCGCCCCTGCCTCCGTGCCTTCCAGAGCTACCATGTGGCGGCCCAGGTTGACAACCGTCGGGTTGAAGTGGCGGCTGTAAATGAAGAAATCGCGGTCCGGGCCCAGCTCGTCGGCGAACATGCGGTAGAGGGTCTCCGGCTCCATCACCGTGAACGTCGCCGAGGCCTCGATTGACATGTTCACGCCACCGTGCTCCCTGAACTCGTGCCGCGTCAAGGCCAACGCCCCTGCCGGGTCCATTTCGCGTGCCACCACATTCTTCCTCTTTCCGTCGTTTTCCGAAACAACGTCGTCCCCGCCGCTGCGCTTCCTGTTCATCACTGCGCTTTCAGCCATTACGTTTGAGACTTTAAAGGGATCGAAAATGTAGGGAGCAAGAGAGAGAGAGAGAGAGAGAGAGTTATTGAATTGGGAAAAGGATAAAGGAAAAGACAACCCTCTCCACAAGCGCGGGTTGATTTTAGTTCTTCTCTAGCTAAAGCTGCGTCAATTTATAATAACCTCTACGTTGTGAACCTGGACGTAAGATCTGGGCAAATGGTGAATCTGATCCTTTGAATACAGATTTCTAAGATTGGTCAAACCCAATCCTGTATTTAATGATCACGTATTATTAATGCTTTTTTATTCCACGGGTTTTTTTCTTTTCTTCAATGATCCCCAAGTACTGTTATTAAACTTGGTTTGGTCATTAATCCAAGTAATGGGTCACACTTTTAATTGATGAGTCATTAATTAACTTGATCTATATTAAAAAATTTAAAATTATATATATTTATTATATAAATTATATAAATATAACTAACATTATTTGATTAAAAAAAATTCATACATACTCCAAAATCTAAAATAAATATTAAAGTATTAAAGTTGATAACACAAGTCTACAAATATTAATTCAATAACACAATTACACAAGTTCATCAATAAATTTTGAAATGAAAACACAAATAGCATCAACATGACAACATCCATAATTTATATCCAATGAGCCAATATTTGGTCAAATTAAGGTAATCCTTCTTTATCAAAAGGTTGAGACTTTTCACCAATATTGCTTTCATCTAGACCCACTACATCTTCCATGGTGTTGTCTAGTGGTTGTGGCACATCCTCATCCTCATAATCATCCAAATTTAATTTATCTATAGCAATATCGTTATAGATTCAAATTAGCAATTGACATAAGTAAATAAGTGTTACCTAATAAATACTAATGTTATTAAGAAACATATCAATATCATTTGAAGTTGATTGGATGAGCATGTTTACAAGATCATTACGTAAAGTCTCCACCTCTTCACGAGTTAAGAATGGTGGTGACTCCTCCAACACCCAGTTAAAATAGTCATCAAGGGTTTCCAAATTTATTGGGTCATAATTTTGTTGCCTTAATTGATTCCTAAATTTATCAAAATGCTCAATATCAACAAAAAAAAAAAAATCAACCAAAATAGGTAAACAATCAAAGCATAATCAATATAATATACATTTGTTGTAACATCAAGTTATAACGAACATAATGATGTATGTCTAAACTCATTAGACATTGATTTCCCCAATCTACCTTGCAATAAAACTCAACCTTCAAGAACTCAAACTCTTACTCAAGATTTGGAGCAAGAGTGGTGTGAATCAGGTCCAAGAAAGTAAGCAATGGAGGATGGAATTAGACAAGGAATGAAGGTGAATGATGCCATGGAGAAGCTCTCCAACGAGTATAGGAAGAATCATCACAATAGTTTTGAGAAGCCATTAATAAGATCCAAGGAGTTCTTGCACAATAACAAGAGAGAAACTATAACAAGAAATTTAGATTTCTCATTGGTTTAACCAAAAGTGTGTACAATATGTTTGGGCTGACCTTATATAGCCACGATCCTAAAGCTTGTCTTGTAAGCTACCTCAGCTAAAAAAAGTGTAATCTAAATGAAAGCGAAATGAAATGGCAAATGAAATGAAGCTTGAGGTGCAAGCTATTCGTGTGATGACTCATGGCTAAGTCAGCCACATGCAAACTACAGTTTTTACAAGTTTACATAGGTGCTAAAAATCACATACAAGTGCACCTACACTTATTAAATAATTGCCACTAAAGGTCTATTTATTGTCACTACAATTTTCATTACATGTGCTGGAATTAAATTCAACTTGAGAGTACAAAATTCATCCCTTGTTCTTCTTGAGTTGGTGTGCTTCTTCATGCTTGTCTAAAAGGTGCAAATTAACTTTGATCTGCTCTTGAAGGGCTTGAGTTCTAGCTCTTGTCATGAGTCTTCTAAGGCTAACCAAAGGAAGCTCTTCAAGTTCTCCTCCTTTGCCTTGAGCTTGTGATGGACCTCCATCACATAAACAAGGTCATTAAGCTTTTGATGCTCTAGCCTATTCATTTTTTTAATGGATGTGTTCAAATACACTCCAATTTCTTTCACAACCCGAAGCACTACAAGTTTGGCTTAAAAAATGAATAACCAATTTTTGCAATTCTGAAGCACTACATCCATAACAATCTCACCATTGATCTAGAATAAAACATATAAAGAAATAAATCAAATATAATGAATCTATTATGAGTCGCTAAAATAAATCGCAAATCAATAATGTTATCAGAGTATCAAATACTAAATTTACCTGGCATGATTGTGTGTCGTTCACGTATTGCAGCTCGTCTTGCAAAATCTCCTTCAGAATTTTTATATATCCTCATGCCTTCATTTAAATTATCTTGCAACTCAAGATCTCCATGTGTAAATCTATCAATGAGTTCCAAAATGCCAGATTTTGTGTTCCTGTGCTTCTCAAATTCTTCAGCATTTAATCTACAAGCTAGATTTAACCAATAACCAGCTGCATGTAGATCTTTGCGAAGCTATGAATTCCAACACCTATCAAGGATCTCCAAATAAGGCTCCATTTTCCTCTTATTTCTCTTAAACCTCCTAACCATCTCCCCTATGGCCTTATACATAGCCTGGTAAAGAAACTCATGGTAGGTTTATCTTCATTGTCAACAATACGTAACACACTAACTAATGGCTCTGTAAGCTTCACAACATCAGCACACTGTTTCCAAAAACCAGAGTCCAAGATTTGTTCCACAAATTTTTAAGCCTTGGAGTCTTTGGCATAATGAGCCTATCCATTCCTTAGATGTCATTATAACCTGTAATGCATCCTTCTGGGCCAATATGCTTTGCAAGGCAATGAAATTAGTTGCAAACCAAGTTGGAACTAGACGAAGTATATCTCTTCCACCTGTATGTTGTCTCATCAAGAATAATGCATAACAATGATTATATATGTACTTAGTAATTTCTGAGGCATATGAAACAATCTCGCTTACTTCCTCAAATTTTCCAAAGTCTTGCAACATCAAATTGATGCAGTGAACAACACAAGGAGACCAATATAATTTTAGGAAACTCTTTTTCCAATAACCTACCAACAACAACATAATTTGTAGCATTATCGGTGACAATGTCAACAACATTTTCTACTCCAACATATACCACCATCTCCTTGAAAAGCTTAAACAACATTTCAGCAATTTTAGAAGCATAGGAAGCATCAACAGACCTTAAGAAAGTAGTCCCTTTAGAACAATAAACAAGAAAATTAATGAGAGTTCTCCTAGAGCAATTAATCCACCCATTAGCCATTATAGTACATCCCGTTTCTTTCCAAACTTCTTTGTAACTTTCAACAAGTTTTCTCACTTCATGAACCCACATATTTAACAAAGGACCAAAAATTCTATAAAAAATTGGGGCTTTATACCCTGGACTCATGCTGCTAATAACATCAATCAAAGGTTGATAATATGTTGAGTTAACTGCATTAAATGGAACTAAAGCATCTATCATCTGTTTTGCAATGGATTTGTCACAATTTTCTATAGTTTGTTTATTTTGCAAGACACTGTTCAAGCTAGGTTGAGCTCCAAGAGTTGTTCTAAGCATGAAAAATAATCGTCTACATGAGGAATGTTCTTCCCCTTTTGAGACTTGGAAGAAACTGATTTTGGAGTTTCTCTTAATTCCTCAACTATTATCACAAGGTCTTCATCCATTTCAAATGTATTAATTTCATTAGATTGTTTCTGCACTTTTGTTTTCTTGTTTTTTTCAAACTATTCAAGTAGTTGCTTCATTTGATGTTGGACATCAGCAGGAACCTTCTTGCAAGCCTTTACTTGGCCCTTTTGTCTAGCCAAGTTAGCTTTAAACCTATTAATATCACCTCTCTTAACTCATTTATCACCATAAATACACATTATTGTCACTTTTGAACCACCCTCATCAATTTGTGTACAATGTCCCCAAGCTGGATCATTTTTGCCTCTAATATTCTGAGAAGTATTTGGAGTGGATGCTTCTTGAGATGATGGAGCTTCAGTAGATGACATCTTCAAGTCTAAATGAAAACATTAACTTCATTAGTTAGTGATCATATCATCATATATGATATTCAAAGAAAAAACTAACTTGATTTATGTAAGTTCAAGTTTTAATAAATTGAATAAGTTCAAATTTAGATATTACCAAAAAAAATTAAATAAATAAGTTATGCCAATAACATTAATAGTACCATACCAAAAATTTCAAAATACTCAATGATTAGGATAAATAATAAAGTACAAAAAAAACAACCAATCCATATACATAATACATAGAAACCCTTCCAATAATAAGGTTCTACCCAAAGCACTTGCAAGTTGCAACCCTTCAAACAACATAAACAAGTATTTAGTATTCTACTCAAGAAAAACATATGCCTAACTATAGCCACATCATACATCCACTATGATATTACAATTTACAACCTTTTCAAACATTCCAAGGGATACATTGAGCACTCATAAATAAACAGCAAAAAAGAACTCCTTCACCTTGTTTAATAGCCATACGCGCATACCCAATATCTAAATTTAGTTAATTCCAAGGTATATGTTCAGTATTAAGGACAATTATTGTTGAAAATAATGTTCCTTATATGGACTAAATCCGTAAAGGCATGGAAGACTCAAAGGACCACACTAGGATGCACTAAGTTGTTTGGTTCGGTACCTGCAGGGTTAAGCTTACTGCATTTGTAGTGTGTAACAATGGCTCATCGACACAGTACACAACAATAGAAATTGGTAACTAGTCAATAATAATCATAGATTCACAGTACACAACAATAGAACAAAGTCAACAAAGTGACAAACACAACACAAGACCAATTCAGTTCTTTAGACAACAAGCTTCATTAGAAATTTTCTGGGTCCAAAAATAATACCAAAATAAGACTAAACTGTGGCGACGGTGCAATGTGAATGAGTGAATAAGATCAAAGCGTGGCGCGACATGGATGGGAGCAAAAGGGCTATGGTCGACGAGAAGCGACGACGACAATGTGAAGTGACTTCTATTTCTGCCTTTCTGGTTTTTGTTTTGGTGGCGCGGTGGCGGTGATAGCCGAAGCGTGAAACAACGATGAGAAGGAGACTAGTGGTGCCATGGTGGGATGGTGCTTGGTGGCAATGACGATCGAAGTGTGAGAGCGTGAAGCACTGAAGTGAATAACAGAAGCGTGAAGAGAAGATAAACATGAGAAGTTAAAGTGAAGAACATAGGTTAAATTAGGGATAAACCAAAACGACGCCGTTTTGGAGTGATATTTTTTTTATGCGAAACCCAGATTGGGTTTCAAAACCGGTTAAGTCACTGGGTCAACGTGAAACCGGCCAGGCCTGACTGAGTCATCCCAAACTAGATGCACGACCGATCTAATAATCAAACCGGTCCGATTATGCCACCGGGTATCGGTGGGACCAATCCGACTGGCTTGTTCGGATTGGTTTTTCACAACACTGCTCGTGTGTTTAGTGTTTACTAAACGACCCTAGTGGTTCACTCAACAAGATCCATTAAATTTTATTATTATTCCTTTTCTTAACTATCAAAAATTATGATTTTCATGTTTGGTACCAACATTTATATAAAAAAAATCTTAAAAAATAATGGTTTTTGAGAATTAATTTTATCTTATTTTCCTGTAAAATAATATATGTTTTTCCTTTTTCTTTAGATAAAACATCTTTAAAGGCTAATCTGAATTTTGATAAAATGTAATTAAACGCTAATACATTGTTTTATCTTTTAACTTTTATTATTTAATTACTTTAATTGTGAAAATACTTAAACAATCCAAAAACTCTTATGATCTATTTAAATTTTGATAAAACGTGAATAAATGCTAATGCAATTTTTTATTATCAATGAACCAATTTTACTTTTTTTTATCAAATCATTATTTTCTTTTAACTTCTGTTACTTAAGTACTTAAATTGTGAAAATAAAAATAAAAACACAAAATCTCTTCATATTATGATTTATTTGAATTTCGATAAAATGATATCAAATGATAATTTGAATTCTAATAAAATGTCAATAAATGCTAATGCATTTTTTTCTTTTAACTTTTATTACTTTAAATGTGGAAATACTAACAAAATCCAAAAAAAATCTCTTTTTATCCTTATCTATTTGAATTTTGAGAAATGTCAATAAATAATGTTAATTTAAATTCTAATAAACATTGTTAAATGCTAATTTAAATTTTGATTAAAATCATTAAATTCTAATACACTATTTTAACATTGATTACTATTTAATTACTTAAAGGAATATACATAGACCCACAATATTTCCCCTAAAACGATAGAGGTCGACTACGAAATTCCCATTTCATAAAAGTTGTGGTTTAATTGTAAATTTTATCATCAAATTTTTATTATTTTGTGAAACTATTCCATTTTTATTTTCATGCATTCTACCATCCAATTTTCATAATTTCGTGGATTTTATCACTCAAGGTATTTTTCACGACTTTTACTATCTAACTTTTAACATTTCACATATTTTATCATCAATTATTTTTATTTTTGTACATTTTATCATCACATTGGTAACAAAACAATGTAAAAATGATCTTTTCTAAATTTGTATACATCGGGTGTAGTTATAGTCGATATAGAAAAGTGACTTTCTATATCATTTGTGGTTATAATCAATGCAAAAAGTCTTTTTTTTACATCGGTTATAAGTACAACTGATATCAAAAGTCATAATCATTCATTTTTGTTAGTAGTAGTAAAATGTACAAAAATTGAAAAATTAATGATGAAATTTGTAAAATAATAAAAGTTGAGTGATAAAATTTAAAAATCATATAAAAAAATTAATTCAATTCCATCACCAATTGATGCAATAAATAAGCCTTTTCCACCAACATGGATTTAAAAAAACTAATTACCATAATGAGTTGGTCAATAACTATTTTACCAAAATGAGTGTTTTTTGCCATGTAGAAATGTAGGAGACGTCACCCTAAGTGACACCTTAGTATACTTCATCTTGTCAGCTATTTATCGTCTGTCAAGATGGCACAAAATACCTATTTATTTAATCATTTCTTTTATTGACATACCAATATATTTTTTTTGTCTTTTTTGTTTCTTTATTTTGTTGATATATTTATGAATCCTCTATTAATATTTACTAACTATGCTTAATTAGTTTTTTCTTATGATAAACACAAATATTAAGTGATTCTTTAAATGCTTTTAATGTATTAAGATATGCCTAATCATTATAATTTTAAAGACTAGTAGTTAAATGTTTTTTTAAACAATGTAGTGAAGTGTTTGGATAGTATACTCTAGGTCTTAGATTTAATCCTCATTGTGAGGGACGAATGTAGGTTAGGAACTATAGGACAATTACAGCCACACGATATTTTTTTCTAATATGTATTTGAAAAAAAAAATAGATTTTGCCCGATATAAAAATAGGTTTTGCCCCCCATAAATAATTTTTTTTAGATGAATGCATAAATTAATAACTAAGATATAAAAGAAATAACAAATTACTACTAATAGCATTTTATCTTTATAATTTTTACTGTTTTGCTCCTATAATACTAAATACATACATGACATCAATGAAAAACACAAATATTGACTTGATTATAATTTGTAAAAGCTTGTATATGTAAGTGGGAGTTTTATCATAAAATTATATATCATGTAAAATATTTATAATATTTTTATTGTGTAAAGATATAATACATTATTTTCTTGTCACATAAAAAAATATTATTTTCTTGTCCCCACTAAACAATTTTTCTAGATTCATCCATGTGCATTGTTGCCTTTGTTTATGTTTCGTTAATTATTTTGTTGGTACATTTATAAATTAAGTGGTGATGTAGACTTTTGAATCTCAAAAGCCAGTATGGATTACAAGTGAAAGTCAAGAACAAATAAGGAAATCCAACACTGCTACATATGGTCATTCCATCAAAGTACAATTGATCCTGCGGCTACCAACAAAGGATGAAGGGAGAACAATACGCTTTCCACAATTGGCATGTTGAGTATCATATGATTCCTGAGAGGCAATTAAAATGTTGTATTTATCACAATGCAGTTGCTTTTGATGAGTTCTTATAAACATTAATCGCTCAATTTCATCATAGTGTAACCATCAACAATAAACTGTTGAAACAATCTCCTGGACCTCAATAATGTTGACTCTCTCATTTTCTAGATTGTAACCTAAAACTCAAGAACTCTTTGATAGTAATTTTGTTTCTCTTTCTTTGATCTGAATCTTGCATATCTCTATGCTTGATATCATTGCGGTAGCCATCTTCACCATAAGGAAATAGGAGAGGATATTGCAATCCAAGATAACTTGGATGAAACTCATTAATTCTTTGCAATCTTCCACATTGTTTTTCAATTATAATATCTCTGTTGATAGATTGACTTGCATCTCCAACAATGACTGCAGCAACCTCTGAAACTGTGGGTAAATTATAAATCCTTCCATCTTTTTTCCTATCTGAAATTAATTATAAATTAACATTCTATGTTCGACAATTGTCATATCTATCTTTGGCCATCCTAAAATATTTAGCAAACACATTGTGTTCATCAAATATTTCTTTCAACTTTGACACAAGTTGTGAATCAAGGTGCTTTTCCCATCTAAAGAAATACAAGAAACTGGCGGCTATGATTGGTTTTAAAGTATATTTATGATTTGATTTTACCGTGTTTGTTATCCGAAATTTATTTAAGAGCCACTTAATAAAAGAAAACTGTACTAAGTATTTAGTTTTTAAGTAAATGTTCATATTAGGTGGTGTTATAAAATGTTTAACCAATACAAAAATGAAATATGAAACAAATACCAGAAAATACAGTTTGATTAAATGTGTAACAAGCCAAATATAACAAAAATTGTCTGAACACAGCTTACCTGGCTACACCAATTCTGTTTTGAATTTCATTTTCTATATCATAGATATACAACTGAGCAAATTGGAGGTTTCCCAGCCATTGGTAATAGGCTACCAATCAAATGACATGATTTTCCATGAATTCTATAAATTGGTGGAGCTTTCCTATTTAAGAAACTTCAATATATGTTGGCACCAGGAGAGCTGAAAGCAAACATCATATTATAAGATCTGATATTGCCATGGTAATTTCTATTTTCCTGTGATTCTTTATCACATAGTAGCTGTTGCAACAACATTGGTGGATTTTTAAGAAAAGGAAGTCGTATCCTTCTAATGTGACAACAAAAAGTATATTTGGCATTATTATGATATTTAGTTTTCTTCGTACTTTTTGCATGCCATTCAATTGAAGGCATATATAATCTTTAGATGTATAAAAGTTTCATCCTATTGATCCATTGCATTGCATAAACATCATTCTTCATTGGCTTGCATTCATGGTTTTCATAAAAGTACATGTTTTGTGAAAAAGCTATATGTTGTCATGATTGCATAAAAAGCCAAGTGCTCATGGTTTAAGTTTTGGAAAAACTATTTTGTACTGCCTTAATCGATTAGCAGAAAATGATAATCTATTACTTGAGCCATGAAGAACAAATTAATCGATTACAACTATTACGTAATCGATTGCACTGTACAAACACAAAATAAGTCTTCCTATGTTAATCGATTACTGATAAGCATTTGTCATGTCACTTCAAAACAATTAAACTACGCTAATTCCGTAGCACAGGATTAACCTAGGTTGACCCAAAGACACTATCAATATGGTTCTATCTTCAATTCACTACTAATAGTAAAGGGGATTTTTCTCGAACAGTTTGTAGGCGCGAAGAAAAAATTGCAAAAACACAAACTATGATTAAAGATCAATGCAGAAACTAGCATAATTGATAACAAGTAATGTAAAACAGATTAAAGAGCATCAATCCAATTCACCAAACCAAGCTATTCGAATCATCATTGTTCTCAGAAATTTATCCTATTGTGAAAGTTCTTTCAATTTCATTAGAAGCAGTTCAATCGAATTAACCCCTAAATTAATTAAAACCACAACCCTAACTGAAATATCATCCAATTAATCTGTGATTTATATTCAAAATTAGGAAATGAATCCATAACCTAATCCACTTTCAATCCTAAACGCATTCATAATCATGAAAACAGAATAGCAATTGAAGAAGAAAGTGAACATTCACACAGAATTTGAAATACCAAACCAGAACTCAAATTCTTCTCTTGCTTGGGTTGGATCCTTGGATTGATTGATTATTTAGCCTTCCATGATCATCATCAATGAAATCCCCATGAAATAAGTGCACGAAAATGGAAGAAGGGAAAACGAAAATGAAGAACAAGGAAGAACAGTTGAGAGAAAATAAGAGAAAGAGTTTTGATTCTAAAAACTTAAAAATTGAAATATAAAACTGTTTTTTTGCAAAATGAAATGTAAAGTATTAATTCCTCCTAATGTCACTAATATATAGTGACTAAGTCTGAAGAATAGAATGGGCCATGAACAACCCATCAATTCTAATTATTTATGCTATTTACACCAATAAAAGTCCAACTTGCAGCCCAAAATACAAGTGTAGTGGTTCTGACTTCAAAGCCTTAAATGACCCTCCAAATGGCAGAATTGGCCTCGACTTATTTTTGGAAAACTTCTAGATCTTTTTGTTATCTTTCTAAGGACTACAAGAATGCTCAATTCGGAGTTCCGTAGAGCTCTGTAGGTCCTGTACAAGGCAGATACATCAAGTGAGCATAAAATCCAAAAATACGCAACAATTAGCAATTAAGCCCACTAACTTGCCTAAGACAAAAACTGAATTAGAATAGAAAAACAAAATTCCAAGAGAAGTCAAATATGCTAAGAATGATAGAAAAATATTTAACTAAAGAGACTCCATCAATTACATGGCAAATTAATCAATTACTTTGCTCATGTATCTTTTCCAGAAAGTTCAAGAACACTTTAATCGATTAAATATGTTATTAATCGATTACACAAGTGGAATTAATCGATTACGTAGACGATGTAATCGATTACATTCAGTTACTATAGTTTTCAATAAAAAGTTGTTGGATCTTTTGAAAGAAATAGATCATTACACAACGAAATTTTAATAGATTTTCAAAAGAATTCTGAAGTGAGAAGAGATACTTTGAGTCATTAAGCTCTTGTCCCACAAATTCTAAATCTTCATGTTACATTGAAAGATTTCTTCTTGGGCAAGATTCTAAAGAAGTTCTTGGAGTGTTTGCTCTGAAATTTGATTTCATTCAACTTGGATCAAGATTGGTAAATCATATGCATTCATATATATTCCATCATCAGGTTGTCTCTCTCCATTAAACTTTGTAATTCATTTTAGAATTTTAGTTTGTTTGTTACTATTACAAAATATTTCTTAAGGCTTGTCTAGAGTAGGTTTCTCTAGAGGGAAGAGTAGAGAGGGGATTCTCTATGTCTTCATCACTAGGAGTCTAAGGGTGTTAGATTTATGATCTTAATCTAGGGTTGATTAAGGGTAATTGCTTTAAGCTTGTAAGAAAAGAATTTTGTGAATAGTGGAACTCTAACCAAGTTGGTTGGAAGAAACTGGATGTAGCTTCTCAAGTTGAGGAGCGAACCAGTATATTTTTTGGTGTTGAATACTTTCTCTTTATCTCTTCTTGTTGTCATTGATTGTCATTCATTTGGATAATCTTTTTAAGATCAATAGAAATATATTTTCAGCTATTGCTTTCTTTGAAGGTTGGCACTAGATTGACTGAAAGATTGCAAAGGGTATTTTTGTGATACGATCCTGACTACTCTAATTGTTTTAAAGATTTTAAAAGACCAAGTTTAAACCAATTCACCCCTTCTTGGTTATTGTGTGAGTTCATACTGTTTTCACATAGATATTCTAATATGATCCCTAAAGATAATTAGTTTAATTAGGCACAATATAGATAACTATTCTAATATGACCTCTAAAGATAATTACTTTAATTAGTCACACTGCAAATAAATATTCTAATTAAACCCCTAAAGATAATTACTCTAATTAGCCTTCTAAAGATAGTTTCCTTAATTAAGCTCACTATAGACGTGGTGATATCCACCATGGTAGTAATCAGAATCTTGGAGTTGAAGCTTGAGACATTATGGAATGACGAGGCCTTATGGTTGGCCACAACCATTGTGATTGATGAAGGCCCTCGTGGTTGACCACAACCCTCATGAGTTTACCACGGTAGTTGTTGGAAGTTATGACGTTAAGGCCTTTGGGACATTGCAAACTGATCACGACCCTCATGATTTGACCATGGCCTTCTTGGAGTTGACCACGGTTATGGTGAATGTACCATGACCGTTATCAAGTGAGAGAATCATCAAATCTTCAGAGAAACTTGTTATTTCCCACTCTTTCACCAAATACGAGTTTTGCCAAAAATATGAATAAAAATGGCACAAAAACTCATACAAAATATCACTCAAAATATGATTTATCAGCTACCATAAAGGTTACTTAGATTCGAATCTCAAAACACCTTTTGGTAGACATTCTGAGGGTTATCGAGGACAGGTCAAGGCTTTATGAAGATTGGCTCGAGGTCAAGGGGCTCAGAAAGACAAAAGTCCAGAGGATATTTCCAGAGAACAAGAGAGATGATTTCAAATCCAAGTCTCTAAAATCCTTTGGAAGGATTGTCCAATGGATGTGCATGCACTCTGTGTTGCCCAAAGTTGGAACTTTTCAAGGAGTAAATGACTATGATCTTTTATCCATTTACTGTTTGTAGAATAAGATTCCCCTAAGTTTTCCTCACATGATCCTTTATCACATGATCAAGGCAACCAAATCCATTAAATTCACTTTTAGTTTTCCTTATAGACTGATAATGACTCTTGTGTTCAAGCATTTTGGAGTCTCCCTGAAAGGTAAATTCGTTGATGATGATGTCTTATCTTGAGGTGCTAAGAATATTGTTACTCTAAAGTTGTCTCCACAACTTGATATAGAGAAAGCTTGCATGTGTTCTGATGAATAGGAAGATCAAAACAAGGAAAAGAAAATGAAGGAGAAGGAAGAAAAAGAAAAGAAAACTGCAAAGAGGTCATAAGAGGTTCTTCCTGACGTTATTAGAAGTAGCAAGAAAATGAAATTCAAGGTTGAGAGAAGTCCTCAAATCAAGGACCAAGTGGAAGATAAGAAGGCATCTTCTGACAAAAACCCCATTTCCTCACTTATTCCTGAAGTCCCTATGTCAGAGAAGGAGATATCTGGAGAAAAAATCTGAAGAGAAAAATTATTCTAAAGGTGCTCAAAATTGTGCTGTAGGAAGCCATTCTAAGCCAGTTTAGAATGAAGAGACCAAGGAGAACCTCTCTCAGAGATAGGTTGAGGTGTTTAAAGAAGATCTCTCTAAGGATCTTCTAGATTATGGTTCTTTACATGATGCCTTAGAACGCCTTTTTGAAGAGGAGGAAAAGAAACATTAGGCCCATTTCGAACCATAGAATGAGGTACTGATAGTTAATGCAGGTGATCATTATGCTCATAAAGAACAAGAAGAAGGTGCAAAAGCTGATGATCATAATGCAAATATCTACTATTTTAAGGCTATAAAGGCTGAAGATATTCATGAAGTACTTGAAACACACTAGAAGGGGGTTGAATAGTGTGATAAATAAAAACTTAGCCTTTCAAAAACTTTTGAAAGCTTTTCTCAAACAAATATCAAATGGCTGATGGGTTTCATCCAAGGGGTTTGAAATCATGTTGTTCTTAAAAACAAGTTCACACAACTTGGATGCAGTAGTGCAAAAGTAACTTGTAAAAAAGAACTAGTTATATAGAAGCAATAAAGAAAACACAAAGATTTTATATTGGTTCACCCCAACTCTTGGGCAACGTCCAGTTCTCCTTCAAACCTTAAAGGGTTCCACTAATCAATTCTTTGATTACATCTAAGTATTCTCGATGCCACTTCTGGCTACAATGGGTACTCTCTAGGCGACTCCTTACACTATCTTTAGTCTCCCCATGAGATTAAAACCCAAGTATTCTTTATCACTAAGTTAATTCTGGCTTGCACAAACCATATGTTTGATAGAAAATGTATTTTAATCACTCAAAGAGCATTTACACAATAAGCTCTGGTATAATGAAACTCACTAACTTAGAAAAGCTAATATTCACTCAATTCGCTCATGTTACCTTCATCTAGTAAGTTGACAGCTTTACAACACTTGGTTCATTTTTGTCTTAGATTATTCTCTTGTGATTCAAAAACATTAACACGACAATCTTCAAGCTTTTATATAGATTTCAGAGCTTCGATCCATTAAGAGATCCCAGCTAGTCATTGTCTAATAGCTTTGACACTTGACACGATGCCGCTATTGTGCAGAGAGAGTGGGGACCAAACACAGTTTCTGCAACATATATTCAGAGAAGTACAATCTGCAAGCGTTGCCTAGTGCTCAGAGTTAACGTTCAACGTACAAATAAAAAGAAACATTAAAAAACAAGACAAAAGGAATTATGAGTGTCAAGACAAGACAATTTAAATCTGAAAATGATATGAATACTTCATACTTAATCGAAATCAGAGTTTCTAGGATCTTTATCACTTTTCAAAACCAAGAAATCTTATTCAATCAAGTAGCTCAGCCCCAAGGAATTCAATGAATCAAAACTGACTTTGTTGGTCAAGCAACTGAATCAATAACAATTAAAATGAAGAAGATAGAGATTAAGAATCAATACACAAACAATTTATACTGGTTCACTTCAAAACCATGAAGCTACATCCAGTTTCCTCCAACCAACACTAGGTTAGAGTTCCACTATTATAATTTTCAGTTCTTACAATCAATTACAATGTCTCCCTC
>QARZ01039520.1:19340-55456 GCA_013407115.1 Glycine latifolia
TGACTTTGTTGGTCAAGCAACTGAATCAATAACAATTAAAATGAAGAAGATAGAGATTAAGAATCAATACACAAACAATTTATACTGGTTCACTTCAAAACCATGAAGCTACATCCAGTTTCCTCCAACCAACACTAGGTTAGAGTTCCACTATTATAATTTTCAGTTCTTACAATCAATTACAATGTCTCCCTTTATCAACCCTAGATAAAGTGCAGAAATCTAAAACCCTATTAGATTCTAAGAGACAAGAACCTGAGAACACTACTCAGTTCTTCCACTTAGAGAACCCCTTCTCTAGTTACAAGCAAGAACCCAATTATAACAGCAAAATTACAAAGAAAAATCAAAACGAAAATTATAACCAGATTAAGGAGAGAAACAACCTGATGATCCAAAGTATGCAATGTAGAATGAAGTTACCAGATAAGGTTGAATGATTAAAAGACAATAAGCACAACTTTCCTTAATCTTGAAATGGATTCAAGCTCCAAGAATGACTTAAACACACATGATCAAAGCATAATGGAGCAAGACACAATTAAACCCTCAGAAAACACTTTAGAATGCTCACAAGACTGTTTAAGCTCAGAAAATACATATGGGTAATGTTCCAAAAAGATGTCAAAGCAGCTGAGCATCAGTCCTATTTATAACAGCTTTTCATAACTACATGTAATTGATTAAATCACCATATAATCGATTAAAATGCTTAAGTAATCGATTAAGTCACCACTTTAATCGATTAAAGTGTTCAAGAGTTTTCTGGGTTTGAGCAACAAGCAAATTAATCGATTAATACGAGCTGTAATCGATTATTCCAGTAGAAATGCATTTCATAAAAGCTTGAGTAATCGATTACGAGAAATGGTAATCGATTATTGCAGTTCAACATGTTTTTCTTGATGCATTATATAATCGATTACAATTCCTGGTAATCAATTATTCAAGTGTAACAAGTTTTTCTTAAAACGTTGTGTAATCGATTACGAATACTGGTAATCGATTATTCCAGTAGAACCATGTTTTCTAAAAGGCTTATGTAATCAAATACATTACTTGGTAATCGATTAAAGTGTTCATGAAAGCTTTTCCAGTTTTGAAAATGAAGCAGATATTGATTATTACGTTAAGTAATCGATTATTACAGTGCACTTTGCATTTTTCCAAAAACAATTGAATCAGTTTAAAACTTTAGTTAAATTATCAAAGCCTTGTGATTTTTATGAAACTAATTAAGTTAATTATGGATTAAATGAATGCAATGCACTTGGATCACCAGAATTGCTTTTCTTTTACACATTTCACACTAAATTATCTTCAAGGCATCCATTGCATGTTGAAAGCTCAAAACCAATGCTTGAATCAAAGTTCCTTTGCATTCTTTAAGTAGCTCCCCCTGAATCCAACAATCTCCCCCTTTTTTGCTTTGAACATGCCAAATCTTTAATTGATTACCAGTTGGACTTGAAGTTAATTGAGGAACCAAATTGGGAAAAGCTTGAGCTTTACAAACCTGAAAAATTTCCAATTCCTTTGCCAAGAACAAGTGTTAAAAGCATTTGTGATTCATTCAGCATTCATTTACAAGATTTATAGACTTAATAAGTTCATTTTAAGTACTCAGCTCCCCCTAAATTTCACAATCCATTCAAGTCAAATTTTGGGCACAATTTTGAACAAAAAATAGGGTAGAACATAGTAAGTGGCAGAGTATGTCTAAAATCAATTATTTCTCCCCCTATTTGGCTTATCAAAGTCAAAAATGTATAATGCAGAGCAGATATGGAGAATATAAGCACAATGGATGTTTAGATAGTGAGTGAGGAACCATTACAAAGCTTAAAAAAAAGATAAGAAGAAAAAAAAAACAGAGCATAAAAAGTTAGACACTACAATGACTTTTTAGAAAGATTCAGAATCATCAAATTTTAAGGAGGCCTCTATGAGATCTAGTCTATTTTTTATTTCATCGAAAGAAACCCTAGTCTCAGCACTAAGATCATGATGTATTTGAAGCAGCCAATCCATCTTCTACAGCATCAGGGATTCGAATTGAGTGTACATAGGCTGATTAAGGTCCCTTTCTTCATCATCAGAGGCTTCCTCTTGAACACCAGTAGTAGCAGGAGGTTGAGGCACTGGTTGTTGACCTGCCATCACCCAACCTTGTGGTGTCTTCATCATTCCCAGCTTTTAGAGGTTCTTGTCTTGGATGAGGCTGTTACTGGAGTCTGTGTGGTCCACAACCTCATTAGAAAGATCAATGTTAAAGTGATCTATGAACCTAGACACCAGAATAGGATAAGGAAAGGGGTAGTTGACCAGCCTCTTGGATTTTAACATAATTTCCTCAAATATAAGAACCCAAATTATGGGTATAGAATGCTTCAGACCATACACTAATTGTAGGTCTTCATCAGTAGCTTGGGCATGATTGGTTGCCCTAGGGGTTAGGATATAGGTTATTATGTAATGAAGCAACCTATCTTCAGGAGTCATTGGGCCAGTGCCCAGCCTATTTCTAATTTGCATTTGGGGATCATGAAGCATGTCCCTATAGGTATCAATTTTGTTATAGCCATTTGGGTTCTCCTCAAACTTTCTCTCATCCTCACAGATGACCCCAGCCACTGTTTCCCACACTTCATGGGTAATCTTCATAGGAACACCCTTGACTTGGGATTTCATTGTCCTATTCATGGAACCCTTGGCACAGGTATAGAAAACCTTTACCAATTCAGGGTAAAATGTACCCTTCATTTCTAAGAACATCCTAAGACCTTGGGTCTCTAGATGAGCAGGGAATTGAAAGCCTTCCCTTATAAACCAGGTCAGGTCTAGGTATTTGGGTGAGCAGACAGGTTTTGTGGCATTGAACTGAAGATAGTTCATTTTGTCTGTTTCATTTGTGAACCAAAGGTCAAGTCTATTGGGAGGAGGAGGAGGATTGGAAGAGGATTCACCAACTTTTCTCTTGCCAGTCCTAACCTTTTTAGGGGTAGACATCTTAGGTGAGGATTCTAGATACACAGACACAAAGAAAATGCAGAAAAAATGTAAAATATAGGAACACTTCACACTTAACCAAGAGGGGGGGTAAATTGGTTAGGCTTGGTAAATTAAAAAATTTCTTTAACAAAATCAGAGTTTCCCTTAGGATCTTTATCACTTTTGAAACCAAGAATTCTTATTCAATCAAATGCTCAGCCCAAGGTATGCAATAGCTCAAGATTAAATTGATAAGCAAAGCAAGACAATCAATATGTATAGGAAATAATCAAGAATGAAAATTAAACACAAGGCACAAGAGATTTATACTGATTCACTTCAAACACTATGAAGCTACATCCAGTTTTCTTCCACTCAACACTAGAATGGAGTTCCACTAATGCAATTTTCTGTCTTACAAGTAATTACAAAGTCTCCCTTTATCAACCCTAGATAAAGTTCAGAAACCTAAAACACTATTAGGTTCTTAGAGACCAACCCATTGAGAACACTACTCAGCACACCCTTAGAGAAACCCTATCTCTAGATTACAAGTAAGAAACCCAATTACAATAGAAATTCAAATACAAATTCAAAGTAGAATTACAACCACAAAGCTAAGGAACGAAATCACCTGATGATCCAATGAATGATGATGCATATGAATGAATGAATCAGGTTAAAAGATGAAATGAAGACTCAGAACATCTTCTTCCTTAAGCTTTGAAAAAGACTCTTCTTGCTTCAAGAATCACTCAATAACCCATAAGTGTTTTAATGAAAGCAAGAACTCATAGAACCCAGAAATCCCCAAGAAAGTATTTTGAAAGCTTTGTGTAGGCTTAGAATACGAAATTATCAAATTACAAATCAAGCTGAGCAAGGTTTCTATTTATAACAAACTTTTGCAACTGTCAGTAATGGATTAAACGCGCCCAATAATCGATTATTTTACTTATGTAATCGATTAAACTGTTCTATAAAAATCTGGGTATGGGCAACGAACCAAATAATCGATTATTTCGTCTTGTAATCGATTAAGACAGTGAGCTTTATAAACTTGAAGTTCAGAGTGTAACTTAAAATACACTGTGTAATCGATTACAGTATTTTGTAATCGATTAAGACAGAAAGCTTCATAAAACATGTTTGAACTATGTAATCGATTACAGTATTTGGTAATCGATTATTGTATAAGAAATAGTTAAGCAGAGGTATTTAATATAATTGATTACTAATATTGGTAATCGATTAAGGCAGTAAGCTGAGGTTTTCTATTTGGCCTCTGTAATCGATTACAGTCTATTGGTAATCGATTAAAATGTTTATCAAGGCAGTTTATATGAAAACCAAGGTAAAATAATCGATTAATCCGATACGTAATCGATTACATTGTTCTTGAAGAGTTTTCCAGAAAGAGCTAAGAACAAAGTAATCGATTATATTCTTAGGTAATCGATTAAAATAGTAGAAAACTGTATTTTTCCAAAAACCTTTGTTTCAATTCAAACACTTAATCAATTTATCAAAGCCTTGTGAATTCTATAACTCTAATTAAGGATTTAAATGAATGATATGAATGCAATGCACTTGGATCACCAGAAATGCTTCTTCCTTTTACAATTAATCACAAATTAATCTTCAAGTCTTCAAGGTATGTTGAAAGTTCAAAACAAAGCTTGATCTTTTGTCCATTCTTCAAGTGACTTCTTTGAAACCAATAATCTCCCCCTTTTTGGCTTTAAACATGCCAAATCTTCAGTTGATTAACAGTAAGGCTTGGAGTTAATTGTTGAATTATTTTGAAGAACTTTTGAGCTTTACAAACCTGAAAATTTTCAATCCCTTTGCCAAGACAAGTCTTAAAAGCATTTGTGATTCAAGCAGCATTCAATTATAAGTCATATGCATTGATTAAATTCTTTTTAACACCACAACTCCCCCTAAATTACAACATCCATTCAGTTCAAGTTTTTGGGCAAAAATGAAACAAAAAACATGGGCAAACAGAGCATACTGCAGAGCTTGATCTTTTGTTTATTCTTCAAGTGACTTCTTTGAAACCAACAAAAAATAGTAAGAGAGAGAAGAAATTATGGTGCAAGATTTTCCATGGATGCAAGGCTGTATTTATAGACCAATTTGAGGCTCCTAACATTCAAATTTTCAAGAATATAGCTGTTGGAAGTAGTTAAGGCACTACAATGAGTTTAAATTCGAATTAGATTGGGTTGGGCAATTACATTTCGCAGAAAAAATTGTCGGATACACAGTAACCATCTTAATAATCGATTATATGCTCAATGTAATCGATTATTTCACATATGGAGTACACGAATATTACACATTGTAATCGATTAATTCATAAGCTAATCGATTATTTCGTAACAATATTGTTGAGGAAGAAGCATTTGTAATCGATTATCCTCATATGTAATCGATTATCACAGTGTGAAGAAAGATTTCAATGAGTTTCAAAGCAATTTAATAGATTATTCCGCAAGGTAATCGATTATTCCAGTAGGAGTGATAATTTGTAAAACAGTTGGAAGCTTGTGTAATTGATTATTTCGTTGGTTTAATCGATTATTCTAGTTCAATGGATTTTCTGAAAAAGGAATTCTATGTAGAATAATCGATTATTTCACTTGTGTAATCGATTACATAAGCTAAAACTTCAATCCCAATGGTTTTTTAAATGAATTTAATCGATTATCCCGATACTTAATCAATTATCACAGTGGAATATGTAGATTGAATGGTTCTTATGCAACACAACTTTGAATTTTCAAATGCAACTGATTATTAAGCAAACATTCAGGTATTTCTCATGGTTTGGCACAAATCAAGCATGTTAGCAGATATTAGATTCATCAAGAATGCCTAACATGTTTCTTAGGGTGTAACATCTATTTCTATCCAAAGGTTTTGTAAATATATCAACCAATTGGTTGTTTGTATCAACAAAATCAATATTGATATTACCTTTCTGCACATGGTCTCTTAGAAAGTGATGTCTTATTTCAATGTGTTTAGTCCTTGAGTGCATAACAGGATTCTTTGAGATATTGATGGCACTTGTTGTAACACCCCGGACGTGTTATCATTAACAATATCATAAGCGCTCTATCAGCGTTAAACATACGCAGTGCGGAAGCAAAAGAATCGCTTATCTTGATTACATTATGCATAGAATAACAAAACACATAAAACACAAGCCCCTGCTGATCCGGTAGAACAAACACAACATAGGCAGAGATATAAAAACAGACCAACCGCACAGAGATAGTCAGGAGGGAAACCTCATCAGATACATCACTATATGAACAGTAAAACGGGTGTACACCCACACCTTATCCTTTATAATACAAGACAGAGATAAAATAAAGACTCTCTAGTCTTCATCCGCAGCCCATGACCAGGTCCAGCACTCTTGGCTAGGGCCTCCTGCCCTGAGGTATCTCCTCCCCTCTGGAACACCTGAAAACCACAACCCACAACGGGGTGAGACAAACGTCTCAGTAAACTCAGGGTTCTAGGAGATTCTCCATTACCCTGGTTCACCCCAAGCACAAAACACAGAAAGAAAATATAATAAAGCCCAGGACACCGTCCTGGCTATCACACCTTCCCCAGCTCTCTGGGTACTAGCTGGATGCTAACAGCATCAGAGGTATTCCACCTCATACTGGCTCTCTAGCCATCGCAGTTTCGTCTCACAGAGGTATATCGCATAACATCGTGTCCATCCTAGGACACTTCTTATAACAGAGAGGCACCGCCTCCTAACTGAACAACCATTGCCTGAGTCATCTACTCAGGACTTCACATAAGCACAATGCCTGAGGAATCCCTCAACTCAGGACTTCCAGAAATCCAGATATGGCTCATCTAAGAGGCCTTAGGCTCTCATCCCCTCGGGAAGCCCTCTCTTAGAGATACAACATATCTGTCCACTGCCTGGCCTCTCCAGGACTTATATAGCACATGCCTGGGCAAGAACATCCATAAAGGGCAATCACCTCCAGGACTTCCAAACTAATGCCTGCGGAGTTAATCCACACAGGGAGCACCATCCCACAGGACTTTCCAACCACGTGCCTAAGGAGGAACATCCAGACGGCAATCCACCCTTAGGACTTTACTCGGAGAGCAGTGGCACCTCCCAAGGAATCTCAGCTATTCCAGGGAGTCCTCAAACTCTTCCTCTGGCTAGGGAACCTCAACTAGCCCGATACTATCGCAGTATCCTCTAGGTTCCATCACCTGCAACCTCAGGTGCATTTCATTCTCACCCTATCACAGTGTCTATCCTAGGGTTCATATCATAAATCCAAAGTCTAGAACGGACTGAGTTTCACTCCAAGTACCGTTCACCAAGCCTATCAAGCTCATCATAATCAGACATAGATATATATCGCCCCCTTGGGTGGCAACCACAGATAAGGGAAAAACCCTAGAACAGTGAGCTTACCTGGCATGCCGTGCCTCAACTGATGGTCTGCTTCTCTGACATCTCCGTGTCAAGCCCTAACCAGGCATACAAGCACATATCACAGACCATACAAACATATATTCATGCATAAGCTCATCCAACAGTCATCCACTGCCTCTGGGAAAGAATCACAGTTCTTTCCCTCAACCCAAGTTATCTAACTTACGGTTCATCAGGCTTATCCACACAAGCCTTCCATAGACCCTCAGTGGTCTATCTCAGGTTCATCCATGGCCTCAGAGTCATTCCAGACTCAAACTAAGCCATTCACCTAGAGCATTTCAGCTCTCTCAGTCAAAACCTCAGGGTTTCTCAGGGTTTGAACGGTCTGAACCACAAGATACCGTTCTCAAGGCCTCTTAGGCACATCAAGCCCATCATCATGGCCCCTGCATGTCTCAAATCAAGTGACTCAATCCAAGTCACACATGCACAGCCTAGAGCCAAAACCAACAATCACCAAATCACAAACTGAAAGCTAATCCTTCCTCCTCTCATCATTCTAAGCACTTCTCTCAACTGGACCCAGAGCTAATTCTAGCTCTATCACAGATGGGTCACTATTCATCAAACACCCCCAAATCCAAATCAACCGGAGAAACTCGAGTTTCTTACCTCAGAACTGTCGAGGAAGGCCTCTGGGCTACTCTCCCTAGCCTTGGCACAGCTGAAACACCGTTGTTCCTTGCCCAATCTCGAGTTCTCTCCACTTCTCTGAAGGTTCCTCAGAAACCGGAGGTTTTGGTGAATTGGAGGAAGGATTCTCGCTCTCACTTGGTTTCTAGGTGACAGAAAGGATCTGGGAAGTGTTTAGGGTCAAAGAGCAAGGTCATGGGAGCTTGGAAAGCTCTCCCATGGCTGCTGGAGTCCAGAGGAAGAAGAAAACCATTTTCTTCTCCTCTAAAACGCGACTTCCCTTTAAATATAGTCTGCACCGACCTTCCCGCGCGATCCGCGCGGGACACCGCGCTATCCGCGCCAGCTGCACACCCTCTGGCGCCATCAGCGCCAACTCTGGCGCCATCCGCGCCAACACCCCCTGGGCTATGGCGCTGTCCGCGCCACACATGACGCTGACCGCGTGGAGTTCCAGAGAAACTTGGCTTTCCAGGCCACTTCCCGCGCCACTCGCGCCACACATGGCGCCACCCGCGCCATGTTCCAGGAAACCTGGCGCTACCCGCGCCAGATCTGGCGCTGTCCGCGCCATACCCTTCCCAGGGTTTTCCTCTGAAAATGCTGGCGCTATCCGCGTGGAATCTGGCGCCAGCCGCGCCACAGGGAGGGTCCTTACACTTGTGTTGTCACACAGCAGGGGTATCTCCTTAAGATCAACTCCAAAATCTTGTAATTGTTGTTTTAACCATAAGCTTTGTGCACAACAACTCCTAGTTGAGATATATTCAGCTTCAGCAGTTGGCAAAGCCACACAAGATTGTTTCTTGCAATGCCAAGATATGAGTGAGCTTCCAAAGTACCACTTGTGCTTTTCCTATCAAGTTTACATCCTGCAAAATCAGAGTCAGAATATCCAATACTATTGATTGGTGCACCTTTAGGATACCACAGGCCATTCCAAACTTTTTAATCATCTATTGACAGTACTTTGATTGACTAAGGAAAGTTCCACTCTTTAATTGCTTGACTTGTAGTCCCAAAAAGAATGTGAGTTCACCCATCATTGACATCTCAAATTCTCCCTGCATTGTAACTGAAAATTCTCTGCACATTGATGTGTTAGTTGAACCAAAAATTATGTCATCAACATAAATTTGAACTAATAGTATATCATTTCCTTTTCTCTTTATGAACAAGGTTTTATCAACTTGACCTCTAATGAAAGATTGTTCAACCAGAAATTTACTTAACCTTTCATACCAAGATCTAGGTGCTTGTTTCAAACCATACAATGTTTTTCTTAGTTTGTAAACATGATTTGGATGTTTATAATCAATAAATCCAGGAGGTTGATCTACATAAACTTCCTCTTCAATGTATCCATTTAAGAAAGCACTTTTGACATCCATTTGAAACAATTTGAAATTCATCAAACAAGCATATGCAAGCAATAACCTAATGGCTTCTAATCTGGCTACTAGAGCATAAGTTTCATCATAGTCAATGCCTTCCTCTTGGTTGTATCCCTTAGCAACCAATCTAGCTTTGTTCCTTACTATGATTCCACTTTCATCCAGCTTATTTCTAAAAACCCATTTAGTGTCAATAAGTTTATGAGTTGATGTTCTAGGGACTAACTTCCAAACTTCATTTCTTTTGAATTGATTCAACTCATCATGCATAGCCATTAACCAATGTTCATCTAATAATGCTTGATCAATACTATTTGATTCAATCTGTGATGCAAAAGCCATGTCACAAAAGAGATTTTTTAATGAGGATCTAGTAGAAACTCCCTTTGAAACTTCACCAATGATGTTATCAAGGGAAATATCTCTTGTTGTTCTCCAATCTTTAGGCATATGTCTAGGTGATGATTGTTCTGTTTCAGCCCTTGGTTCTTCCTTTTCTTTCATCAATGAGTCATTTAATTGAATGAATTATTCCATAGAACCTGCATCAATATCACACTTCTTTTCCTCTTTAGAGGGATTAGATTCATCACAAATAACATGCACTGATTCTTCCATGCATAATGTTCTTTTATTAAAAACTCTATATGCTTTGCTTTGTAGTGAGTATCCAAGAAAAATGGCTTCATCAGCTTTGGCATCAAATTTTCCAAGTGATTCTTTGCCATTATTTAACACAAAACACTTACAGCCAAAGGTTCTCAAATGGGAAATGTTTGGTTTTCTACCCTTGTATAGCTCATAAGGAGTTTTCTTTAAGATAGGCCTTATTAGCAATCTATTCAAGGTGTAGCAAACTATACTTACTGCATCAGCCCAAAAATGTTTAGGCAAATTAGTCTCATTAAGAAGAGTTTTTGCACCTTCTTCAAGGGATCTATTTTTCCTCTCCACAACACCATTTTGTTGAGGTGTTCTTGGAGCTGAAAAATAATGGTTGATTCCATTTTCTTCATAGAAATTTTCAAAATGTTCATTTTGGAATTCTCCACCATGATCACTTCTTATAGAGACAATTTTGCTTCCTTTTTCATTTTGAGAAAGTTTGGCCATTTTTCTAAATACATTGAAAGCATCACTCTTGGATCTCAAAAACAAAGTCCATGTAAATCTAGAGTAATCATCAACAATGACAAGTCCATAGTAATTTCCACCCAAACTCATAGTTCTAGAAGGACCAAACAAATCAATCTGTAGTAATTCAAGTGGTCTAGAGGTGGAAACAACATTTTTGCTTTGAAAAGAGATTTTAGTTTGTTTCCCCTTTTGACATGCATCACAAAGTTTGTCCTTTTCAAACTTGAGTTTTGGTAAACCAATCACTAAGTCTATTTTAATAAGTTTGTTCATGTGGTGCATGTTGATGTGACTAGCTCTCCTATGCCATAACCATGATTCATCTATTTTACTAATTAAGCAAGAAGTGTTATGAATATATGCATGATCTATAGAAAGTAAGTAGATATTACCTTTCCTTTTACCTATGTGAATTATTTCACCATTTTGGCCATCACATATCATACAACAATTCTCATTGAATGAAATTTTAAAACCTTTGTCACATAGTTGGCATATGCTTAGAAGATTGTGCTTCAAACCATCCACATAAATAACATTTCTAATCTTGGTATTAAAGCTATCTCCAATGTTGCCTTCACCAATGATCTTACCCTTGTTGTTATCTCCATAAGTGACAAAGCCTCCATCTTTAGGAACAAGGTTTGTGAGCAAAGACTTGTCACCCGTCATATGTCTAGAGCATCCACTATCAAGATACCATAAAGAGGATCCAACTCTAAGACATATCTGCAAAAATTAAATCAATTTATAAAAGAAGGTACCCAATTGAGGTTGGGTCCATAGGGGTTGGTGACTTTCTTTTTCTTTTCCACCCAAATGCACTCTCCATTTGGCACATAAAATCTTCTTGCAAATCATTTATAGGATGTGTGTCCTCTCTCCATACAATAGTTGCAAATAACAGCTCTTGGTGATTTTCTAAAGAAAGCATTTTGATTGATCCTTGACTTCTTTTTATTCTTCTGTTTTGGGGGCACAAATGTTGTCTTTTGGACAGATTTAGAGTTTGGTTTATACCCCAATCCAGAAGTATCTCCAGCATATTTTTGTACATTAAGCATTTCATTGAGATCACATTTTCCTTTGTACAGCTTTTGCAAGAGATCAATCAAATTGTTATTCTTTGAAAGGAGCTGCATATATTTCTCTTCTTGATTAATTCTATACTCATCAAAGACCTTTTGCAACATATCATATTTGTCAACACTTGTAGAAGAAGAAGCACATACACAACCATTTGATTTGTAACTTGAAACAAGTTTTTCATTTTCTTCTTTCAAGTTGCAAATCTCAGCTTGTAGTTCAATAATCTTAGCAAGATGATCTTCAATATTCTTTCTAAGCTTATTGTTAGATTTTGAAAGCTTTTGTGTCTCTTTATGCATTTCTTGAAAAGCACTAATAGCTTGATCAAGTTCAGAATTTACCTCATCCTCTTCACTTAAGTGATCATCATCATCTTTATTAACAATGGATGTAAGACACATGTTTGCTTCCTCAATTTCAGTGGAGGATTCTGAAGTTGTTGAGTCATTGTCTTCCTAAGCTATATATGCTCTTCTAGACTTCCCTTCCTTCTTTGCTTTGTTGTCCTCTTGTTGCTTCTTCAAGTAGATTGAGCATTCAGACTTGATGTGGCCAGGTTTCCCACATTCAAAGCATGTAAAGTTGCTATCAATCATCTTGTTGCTGTTGTTGTTGTTGTTCTTGAAATTTCTTGAGAATCTTTTGCCCTTGTTTTTCTTAAAAAACTTGCTAAACTTTTTGACTATTAAGTTCAAGTTTTTCTCATCTTCTTCATCACTTGATTTTTCTTCTTTTTCCACTTTAAATGTTGTAGCTTTTAGAGAAATTCCTTTGCCTTTCTTTTCTGCATCTTCAACACAAGTTAGTTGAGACAATTCTAGTTCATAATCAAGTAACTTACCAAAAAGTGCAGCCATTGACATCTAGGACAAGTCCCTGGATTCTTTGATTGCTGTCACCTTTGGTTGCCGAGATCTAGTGAGACACTTCAAGATCTTGATGTTTAGTTCCTCAACATCAAAAGTCTTTCCAAGTCCCAAGAGATGATTGACAATGTGTGTGAATCTTGTTTGGAGCTGGGAAATGCTTTCATTTGTGTTCATCTTAAACATTTCATACTCATGGATCAATGAATGCTTCCTTGATCTTCTTACTTCTTCAGTTCCTTCATGAGTAATCTCCAACATCTCCCACATCTCCTTAGCACTTGTGCATCTAACTGTTCTAAAAAATTCATCAGAGGAAAGTGTAGAGGTTATCATGTTTTTGGCCTTAAAATCATATTGAACAACCCTTTTCTCAACATCATTCATCTCATCCCATTCTTTGGGAATCATATCATTGCCAACAGTTTTGATGGGCACCACAGGCCCTTTCTCTATTACATTCCAAGCACTTGGGTCATTTGATTGAATAAAGATCTTCATCCTATTTTTCCAAAAACTGAAATTCTCCCCTTCAAACAAAGGAGGTTTGTTTAAAGAAGCACCTTCTTTGAAAGTTATTTGTGAGGTATTCATTTTGAAAGAAAATAGTGATCTTGAGTAACTTTCAAGAACTCGCTCTTGATACCAATTGAAAATGATATGAATACTGCACACTTAACCAAGAAGGGGGCTGAATTGGTTAAACCTTAGTATATTAAAAATTTCTTTAATCAAAATAAAAGTTTCTAGGATCTTTATCACTTTTCAAAACCAAGAAATCTTATTCAATCAAGTAGCTCAGCCCCAAGGAATTCAATGAATCAAAACTGACTTTGTTGGTCAAGCAACTGAATCAATAACAATTAAAATGAAGAGGATAGAGATTGAGAATCAATACACAAATAATTTATACTGGTTCACTTCAAAACCATGAAGCTACATCCAGTTTCCTCCAACCAACACTAGGTTAGAGTTTCACTATTATAATTTTCAGTTCTTACAATCAATTACAATGCCTCCCTTTATCAACCCTAGATAAAGTGCTGAAATCTAAAACCCTATTAGATTCTAAGAGACAAGAACCTGAGAACACTACTCAGTTCTTCCACCTAGAGAACCCCTTCTCTAGTTACAAGCAAGAACCCAATTACAACAACCAAATTACAAGGAAAAATAAAAACGAAAATTACAACCAGATTAAGGAGAGAAACAACTTGATGATCCAAAGTATGCAATGCAGAATGAAGTTACCAGATCAGGTTGAATGATTAAAAGACAATAAGCACAACTTTCCTTAATCGTGAAATGGATTCAAGCTCCAAGAATGACTTAAACACACATGATCAAAGCATAATGGAGCAAGACACAATTAAACCCTCAGAAAACACTTTAGAATGCTCACAAAACTGTTTAAGCTCAGAAAATACATATGGGTAATGTTCCAAAAAGATGTCAAAGCAGCTGAGCATCAGTCCTATTTATAACAACTTTTCATAACTGCCTGTAATTGATTAAATCACCATATAATAGATTAAAATGCTTAAGTAATCGATTAAGTCACCAACTTTAATCAATTAAAATGTTCAAGAGTTTTCTGGGTTTGAGCAACGAGCAAATTAATTGATTAATACGAGCTGTAATCGATAATTCCAGTAGAACTGCATTTCATAAAAGCTTGAGTAATCGATTACGAGAAATGGTAATCGATTATTGCAGTGCAACATGTTTTTCTTGATGCATTATATAATCGATTACAATTCCTGGTAATCGATTATTCCAGTGTAACAAGTTTTTCTTAAAACATTGTGTAATCGATTACGAATACTGGTAATCGATTATTCCAGTAGAACCATATTTTCTAAAAGGCTTATGTAATCGATTACATTACTTGGTAATCGATTAAAGTGTTCATGAAAGCTTTTCCAGTTTTGAAAACGAAGCAGATAATCGATTATTACGTTAAGTAATCGATTATTACAGTGCACTTTGCATTTTTCCAAGAACAATTGAATCAGTTTAAAAATTTAGTAAAATTATCAAAGCCTTGTGATTTTTATGAAACTAATTAAGTTAATTATGGATTAAATGAATGCAATGCACTTGGATCACCAGAATTGCTTTTCTTTTACACATTTCACACTAAATTATCTTTAAGGCATCCATTGCATGGTGAAAGCTCAAAACCAATGCTTGAATCAAAGTTCCTTTGCATTCTTTAAGTAGCTCCCCCTGAATCCAACAAAATCTGTCATTTTGTGTGCTATGGCACAAGTTGCTTATTGAACCTATGGATGTTACTTTCTGGTGATTGTTTTCAGTACTTGGGGATCAAGTAAATGTTTGATTGCCTTTGTACTATGAGCCAAGTGCTAAAGCACTTGTCTTCTTAGGACTAGGCACTGAGGCAATATCCTTCAATGACTAATACTTTGGCTATCATTTATAGCCTTTCTGTTCATGCTTTTATGATTCTATCTCATATAGATAGATGAAATTGTAGCTTAATTATGAAGAGTTAATACATGAATTTATACTTTGTTAACATCACAACCTTAGGGATTTAATTTTTTGGTATTGTCCAAGATGACTTGGACGCAGCTAGACTTAACTATCTCCCCCTTTTTATGATGACAAAAATATAAATTTTGATACCAAAGGATAAGATGAGGAGATCAAGATCAAGATCAAGGTATTAGATTATTTTAGAATGTATTGTCGCACTCCACCTACTCTTAGTTTGTGTATCTGATGAATATTAATTTGATATACAACAAACTTGTTAAACATCAAAGCATTAGGATATCTTTCAAAAACATAATCAAAGCAAATATTGCATAATTAAATCAAGTATGTTATCAGAAAGAATGAGCAGATTCTGTGACGATAAATGAGACTCTCCTTCAGTTCATTATCTTATGCATGTACCAGAGAATATGTATTAAACAGAGCATACATAGAATATGTGTAGGAAAATTAAAGAAAAAACATGACAAATACATGTGTGACCATCAAAACACATATTTTATTACATAGCAGACAAGTACACGTGTTTTATAAATCAAAATTCCTATTCTAGTTTCTCCTCCTTTGTCATTATCAAAAGACATTGGTTTGAAGAGAAAAAGGAAATGACTTTGGACATCTTAGTCAACCTGCAATGGATAAAGGTTGAAGGATAGTTGTTGATGATTTTGGTCGTGAAGGAGGAGGCATAAGCACAAGATTTATAGTGGTTGCTGGTGTAGGAATTATGGTTAGTGATGGCAGAGGTGGTTGGACGGAGGGAGGCAACCTCTGTTGCATAAGCATATTCATATTAAAAAGCACATAATCGTTGAAGAACTCAAGTGAGGACTCCAATGTATCCTTTATCAGCAAATTGGTTTCCATGCATTCAACAAGGAACCTTTTTTCCATAGTTTCTTCCAGGTTGGCCTATTGAAGGTGCAACTTTCTTGAATGCACTCCTCATACACTCTAGTTGGAGCAAAGGAGGTTAATAGGGTTATCTCACAAGGAGTACTGGAAGTGTTGATTGTTGTGAGGGCATCTTCAATGATGGGTTGAGGTTGGGAAGTGACTTCAACCAGCAGAGGTTCAACAACATCGGCCTGAGGTCCAAGATAGGCATGAAGATTGTTGAACAACTTTTCAGACTCGAGCTTCTCTAGCTATTTTTTAGCTTCAACTTCCTTTGGCATTTCCTTTAATTGGAGGTTGAGTTTATCCCGTTTCCTTTGTAGTTCAGCCGCCATTCCTTATTCTGGAACCAAGGGTTCTAATTAAGAGAGAATGGATGCTCTTTAAGTGCAAGAAACCTTGTCGAAGTTGTTAGAATTGCTTTTGTTGTAGCAGCTTTTGGGTACTTGTGCAATTTAAAGACAAATCGATAGTGAAGAGGAGGAGTATCATGGATGAGTCGTTGATAGAACTCGTTATCTCCCTCTTGCCTCAAGAAACACATATGGAAATCATTGAATCCATAAATCTTGGCTAGACGTAATATTTGCATCATGCGCATATGATTGAAAGTGTCTTACATGTCATACTCTAAAGTGGACATAAGACAAGAGTTTTCATACATATCTTTAAAATAAAAAAGCATGACATTATTTTGATTGAACTTAGCATCTGGCTTCAGAGCAAACTTATTCTTAGTAGCATCCCTAGTGAAGAACCTGCTCTAATCATAAGGAATTTCATGCAAGGAAATGTTGTCCTTTGGACCAAGATGAGGCATAGGCTTGCTGTGAGGAGACACCTTTCCTTTCTTCTTTCTGAGGTCCAATGGAGGCAACCTCAGCAATTCGATCTGGCATGAACTTGATGGTTGTGGTTGGTCTGATGTGAATGCTAGGAGAATAGCTTGGCCACTGATAAGTTAACCCGCACTGCATCATGATCATCCTGACATTAAATATGTCATCCTTAGTCAGAGGAATGGCTTGATAAAGAAACAAACTTGGACATTGGTGTAAAGAGTTGTATGTGCTTTAGACACAGAAAAGGTGGAAGGAAATCATCAGAGGAAGGGTCAATCTATTGGGCAGCTTCCAAAACCATCCAATGATGTCCTTATCGTAGCTCCATTTTCTCTGCAGGCCCATAATGGAATCTTGTAGAAACTTTTGTGCTTTGCCATAGTGGATGAAGGCTTGGACACCTTAGGGTGAATTTGCTTCCATGTTGGTGGAGGAAGTGTAACACCCCAAAATTTTGAGAAGAACAGTCAATTACTGGGGTGAAATATTAATTAGGGGCAGTACAAAAGATATAGGGCAAATGACGATTATGCCCCTGAACAATTTCAGAAATGACGGTTATGTCCCTAGGATGAAAATGACAATTAGGCCCTTGGATATTTTAAAAAATAACCAAAATGCCCCTAGATATTTTAGTACCAGAATACCCTTGAACAAATGAGATAATTACCATCACGTCCCGAGAATGATAATTTACCAAAATATCCCTAGGACAAAACTGACCTAAGATAACCTTAGAAATTAATAGGAACCTGAGTATTGGATAAAATACTTTTAGATAACAATTTATCAGCAAGATTGAGGGCAGAAAACCCTAAAATAAAATTTCTATGAATTTTGGAAAATAGACTGAAAAGAGCTTAATCTGGACTACTTCAGGTACCAGAAAATTATATGGAAGGGATAAGTCATAATCTTTGGAGTTTTCTCTTAATAATGAGATAAATAGATTAATGTATTAAGTTAGATTAGTAATTTCAACAATTAAAAGTGAAACGGACCAATAAAGAAATAGTATTTTGCCATTACATGTAATAAAAGGAAAACAAAAAATTGATTGACTTGATTTTCTAAGATCAAGCTTGGGCCGTATGATATGCAATCAAGGGAGAAAATCTTTAGGAACATTCAAGAATGGACACATGAAGAGTTAAAGAAGCCTAGCCATTTCTATTAGTCTATATAAAAATTAAAGCAAAATCTTACGCTGTCCCCTTTGGTAAAATTCGTAGACAGCTAGAAATATTATTTCCACGATTCCAACGGTCAAAAGTTAGATATGTAGGTTAGGAGTATCCCTTTAAAATTCTAAGAGGATCCAACGGTGAACGAGTTCAGGATGAGTATTTTACTAATACGGGTTTTTTGGAGAAAATCAAAATATAAAGCAAAAGGCAATACTTTGGCCCCAAGTAAGCATAACACGGTGAAGAAGAGGGAAAAATCAATGACAGCCCCTTGTATGAGGGAAGTCCACGTGTGATAGTCAAGAAAGGAGAGGCAAACAAGTGGCAAGCCTAAGGAGAATTATTTGGAGACAAAGAGCATCTTCCATTAATGCAAGATAAGGATAAGATTCTTTCTTAAGTGCTAGGTAGAAAAATCACATGGGACTCCTTCCAAAAGCCATGCATCCGTGCACCTAATTGGAGAAAAGCTTGATATTTTACCCTGCTATATATAGGAAGCAATTGGAAGAATTTTGGCCAGCCATAAGACTAAGGAACCGTGCACTTTCCCTAAGCCTCACCATTTGCCTTTTGTCTTTAGTTTTAGTGAATTACAAAGCTTTAACCGTGTGCCTCTTGAGCCATCACTTCCACCAAAAGAAAACATTCCTAAATTCAAAGCAAGTGCACGTGAAGCAAGGGTCAAGGGAGTAAGCTTGTTCAAGTTTTGGAAACAATTAAGGTATGGGAAGTAGTTTAATAAACATGGATTAGATACTTGATGGATAGATTTAGCACCTATTTATTAAGATTTAAAGCTATGATTATTGCTTGTTTAAAATACCTAAAGCTAGCCTACCAAGTGTTTGATTAAAACCCTTAATAAAGTAGAATACAAAGAATTAGCTTGAACTTGTCTAGATAGCTGTCTAAACAAATTAAATCTACCTTGTGGCCTTAGGTTACTTGTTGTATTCTTTTATTATTAGATTAATGTTGTAATAATTAATTATTTAATATGGTTGGTTGTTATTTCAAACCTAATAAAGCTGTATGATTAGGTTGCTGTATGGAGCAGAATTTGTAATTAAATGAGGCAGTATGTGTTGCTGGATGATATTTTGCTGTATATTGATTTAATGTCATTGTATTTCGATTTCTGTTGCTGTAAATAAATTGAATGATATTTTATGCTGTTGCTGTATGTTATTTATTATGTTGCTGTAGCTTAATATTGTTGTTGCTGTATGATAATCATGTGGCTGTAAAATTAATTCTGTAACTTAATGGTTGCGGTATGCTGTATTTATTTATATTGCCGTATGGTACTATTGTTGCTGTAAGCCACTAGGTTGCTGTATGTGATGGTATATTGGACTACTATGTTGCTGGTTGCCGTATGTGTTATTGGATTGCTGTATTTAAACAAGTTGCTGTATAAGTTGATGTAGCTGTATGATATGTTAATATTCACTTGATGTTGAGCTTTGTTGAGATTCTGTGACAAAGATAATTTAAGGGTGAGTTGCTGGTTATTTTGTGTTCCACTGGAGTGGGTGGGACTATCTGATACGTATTCCACTGGAGTGGGTGGAATTAGTTGATATGAAAATGGAAATAAGAAATAAATGATAAAAGAGATAAATGAAAAAATAAAACCAGCCATTACATACATCATTTGCATTTATCCCCTCGGAGCGGAGGGAGGTCTCACTGGAGTGGGTGGGACTGTTCCACTGGAGTGGGTGGAACTGTTTTATGGTACCTTTTATCCCCTCAGAGTGGAGGGAGGTCTCACTGGAGTGGGTGGGACTGTCTCACTGGAGTGGGTGGGACTGGTTTCACTGGAGTGGGTGAAACTATATTAATTTTGGTACCTCTTATTAGGCCTCTGAGATCTCAGACATGCATCATTTAATAAAGAGATCATGCATCATTTTTATGCATCTGTTTCTATTTTACAAATGATAATTTATTTTACTAGAAATCAGTTATTTGTCTGTGATGTTATTTTAATTCCTGTCAATTATCTAATCATGTCTATTAAATACTTACCCATGTTTTGTGTCTGTGGTTTGACACCTGTGATGACCCCAATCTATTTGGGTGAGCAGAAGAACAGTAAGCTGAGGAAAGCCTTAAGGAAGGAGCTGGATGTTCTGTGTGTTGTTGGATGACTGTTTTATTTGTGATTTTCTGTTTATCTGTATTTGACACTACGCTGTGCTGTCTGTATCTTATGTTGTAACAGACTATTTGGAACTGTGCTGTACTTGGACTATTAACAATATGTGTTAAGGAATTTTATTTGCATGATTCGTGGTGAGGAAAATCGTTTATATTACTAACAACTCTTCGATTTAGCAAGCAAAGCGAAAAGAATTTTGTGAAAATTTCATAACTAATTTAATTCTAATACAAAGTGGACACAATATTTTATCTAAAATAAACTGAGCACGAGAGAGTAAAGAGAGGCGTTACAGGAAGAACTTGAATCCCAATTCATGGATTCATCTTAGTAGAAGAGGATTCAACTTGATTAGCTTTATGGATGGATAGAGGGAAGATGAGTCCTTTTTCTTCAACGTCCAATGGAAATTGCGTCCAATCCACTGAAGGTTGGAATTCCATATCCAACATTTGTTGAATGTTGAAAGTGCAACCTTGCAATATCATCTGCGGTGAGGTTTGGGTCAATAGCAGGTGGTCCTTGATGTTGGAAGCGATCAAGGTGGATAGGAAATAGAGGTGCTTCATCATCCATAGCAGCAGTGAACTCAGTTCTCTTCTTTTTCTTGATATGAATAGTCTTAATCTTGCTTAAACTTCTTTCAAATTGATGAACTACTGAAGTTTTTTTGTGAACTGATGAAATCTCTGCAGGTGGAGGGTCATTGGTAGTATTGCTTGCTCTCTAGACGCCAAGATCTTTGGGCTCGTTGCTTTTCTTGCTTGCTGGTGCGAGGTTGAGTAGGAGGAGGAGGAACCTATGGTGTTTGTTTAATCTTCTTCACTTGAGATGCAGTGGTCTCATCCGAAGGGGGTGTAGTTTTTCTCTTCCTAAATACCAAGGCTTAATCATCATCACTGTTAGTCTTACTGAGTTCTCTTAGGCATTCAACAATAGGCTTTTCTTCTTAGATGCAGGTTTTTTGGTCACATGAGCCATGGCACCTGTTGCCTTAGGAGCTATGTAGTGAAAGGTGGGTGTTGTTGAGTTAGTGTAGGCTTGGATGAAGGTGTATCCATCCTCTTCTTGGTTCTTTGCTCAGTGACTTTAGCTGCATCCACTCCTTATTCTTCCTCGGTAGCTTTTTCCCAAACTGCATTCAACTAGTCATCTCTCCCAGTTTTGAGTCCAAACTTCTGATGAAGTTTAGAGAGTATGAAATCATCCACTTGGGGAGTCTATTAGAAGGAGCCATCATATTCCAGCCTCATCTTATAGATGTTCTTATAGCTAAAAGCTTTTTGTTTAGGTAGAAATACCCCAGCTATGTCGATTTTGTCTTGCACATTTATAGGTGTCTCATACAAGAACTTCCTTATGACTCCACGGGCTTCAAATACCTTTGTTAGGAAAACATTGAGGTAGATGTCCTTCCCAATGCTCTTGTCCTTCATCACCTCAAGTGCAAAGCAGTTGAAGAGAATTTAGGGCAAGTCAAAGGGAGTGCCCTCCATGAGATGGTACAGTCTAAACTTGTGGGCATTGAACAAGAAATCCTTTGGTTCTGTTTGTCGATGATGGCCTTGTTGACAATATGTTGGAAAATCTTATCCTTGTTCTATATCTCCTTAGAGTCTTGGCCCAGTTGGGTCCCTAAAAGGAGTGCCCAATGTGATCTTCAAGTTCATCTCCCCAGCTGTTCATGAACTTGGTTCCTCGATGCTCACAGCCAATGGCTTGAGTAGTCTTAATAGTCAGCTTTATTAGTATCCTTAGTACCTTTCCACCAAAATAGCCTCCAATGTCTTCGTTTCTATACACCTTGGCAGTCATCTAGAACTCGTGGATGATTTCAAGCACCACCACCTTGGGGTCTTTAAAAAAATGATGAATGCCACATTGCATGAGATGAGCCTTGATAACATACCTAGCATTTTCCAATAAGTCGATATTGAAGTAATGTTCGATAAGAAATCATGATTCCTTGTCTTTGTTTGTGACTTTCGTAACAAGGATAGTCACTGGTGAAGGTCTAGTAATTTGAACAGGGGAACCATCCTTAGATGATGTAGATTGGGTTGTTTTTGAAGTCAAGTGTAGCTTGAGCGGCTTGTGGTTAGTTTTGTTTCTTGACCATTGTTAGGGTTTCTGGAAGGTTCTATGTTTTTGTGAGGGAAAGGGGTTAAGGGTGCAAAGAGATTTATGAGAAAAAGAATGTAAAAAGATTGCAGAGAGTTTTGATAGTGAAAGGTCATAATGATGAGTGATAGTGATAGTTAAGTGTTTAGGGTGAAGAGAGAGAAAGAGAACGTGGAGGGAAGTTAAAAGGATGTGAGATTTTTCAAAAGAGATCTGACCCGCTTTAGGTGACTCAGCACAAGTGCAATTAAAATGCTGCATTTTACTGAACTTGTGTCCAAGGTCCCAATCCATATATTGGATGCGTGTATGTAGTGCACCAGTATTGACTAAGCTCATTGAACGATAGGTCCTCTAGACGCCTAGTGATGTGTTAAAGATCCATACATGAATTTGAAACTTCATTCCATAGGGAACATGCCAAGCCTTTCTCTTAAAGAAATTAGCCTTTCCTCAGTAAAAGGTTTTGTAAATAAATCAACAAGCTGATTTTTTGTAGATACAAAATGTAATTCCACAGTGCCTTTCTAAACATGATCCCTTATGAAATAATTTTTTATTTCTATGTGTTTGGCATGTAAATGCATGATGGGATTTTTAAAAAGATCTATGGAACCAGTATTATCACAAACGATAGGAATTTTACCCTCAAACAAGTTGTAATTCTCAAGCTGATTTTTGATCCACAAGAGTTGAGAACAACAACTTGTAGCTGATATATACTCTGCCTCTATTGTTGATAGAGCTATTGTCCCTTGTTTCTTGCTCGTCCAACAAACTAAACATCCACCAATGAAGTGACAACCTCCATTGGTGTCTTTTCTTTCCACTTTATCTCTAGCGAAATTCGCATCGCTGTAACCAAGCAACCTGTATTTCTTTTCTCTCTTAAAGCACAGACCAAGGTTAGGCGTTCCAATCAAGTATCTAAATATGCATTTAACAACAGATAAATGAACTTCCCTTAGTTCCTTTTGGAATATGCCACAAAGGCATACACTGAACATAATGTCAGGTTTGGACATAGTGAGATACAGAAGAGATCTTATCATTCATTTGTATGTATTTTCATCAACCTACTTTGATAATTCGTCCAGTCCAAGTACAATGGTTTGATGCATGGGAGTTTTCATTTGCTTTGCGTCGTCCATCTTAGACTTCTTCAGAATTTCCTTCATGTACTTGGTTTGATGTATGAATATGCCTTTGTTTGTTTGCTTGATTTGAAGTCCAAAGTCATACTCATCTCAAACTCTACCTACATAAGCATAGAAAATCCTTGCACAGAGAGTCATTAGTAGCACCAAATATGATATCATCCATATATATCTAGATGATTAGGAATTGACTACCATAATCTTTGTGAAATAGAGTAATATCTACCTTTCCTCTTATAAAGCCATTTTCAGTTAAGAAATAACTTAACTTTTCATACCAAGCTCGAGGAGCTTGTTTTAAACCATATGAAGCTTTGTTATGTTTGAAAACATGATGAGGATAGATAGAACTCTCGAACCCAGGGGGTTTGTAGCAACCCACCTCGTCGCTACGATATCACTAACTCTAATCGTGCAAATCTCAATTTTTAATGAAAACTTCTTTAAATTGATTATGGAAATGGTAGTAAATTTTTCGTGATAATACACTTATCATACAACGAGTAAATACATAATTGAATATGTAACGACCTGGATTATAAGTTGCTAATCTGGATGCTTGATGTGTGTTTTATCTTAATTAAATTACATGTATTATGTTGATTGATAAATTATTTATTTATAACTTGCTGATTGGGTGTTTTTGTCTTGGTATGCATGCTTGATGGGTATTGGACGTAAGTCAACTCTGTTGTGTTGTGGTTGCTGGCTGAGCACGTTAAAAAAACGTGTTGTGTCAGCTGTGTTTATAAGCAGCATGCTGGCACAACAACAAGCATACTCTTCTTTCTTCTACCTTTACGTTTCCTCTGTTTTCTCTCTAAAACTCACAAAGAAACCTCTCATTCCCAACCCTTTCTTTGTTATCTTCAACATACAAGAGCCACTGTAGCTGCTGTGGAACTCCCGACGCTGAGAAGAACCTCGTGGTCGGAGCTTAAGCGTAGGACAAACACACCATAAATATTGTGAACGAACTCCTGATTAGGTAAGGGGAGTTTATCGTGTTTCTTAACAGCTTAAGGTACTACGATTTGGGGGCCAAGGAATCCAGTCATGATGATAACTGCATGTCCCTGGTGTGTGCGATGTTGTTCTCAGGAAAGCTACGTCTTTTATGAATGGGATTTGGTATGCCTTAAATTTGTTGAGTGTTGTTTTGTGTTGATCTTTGGTGTTCTTGTGGGGAGTATATGTTTTGAGAAATGCTCGTGCATGTGGGTGAAGTTGGCATTTTGATGCTGAAGAGTTTCTAAGATACCTATGGAAGTGTTCGTGAAGGTGATGAGTACCGGGATGGGTTGGCCGGGTTACACGTAGACATAAATCCCTTGTTTGATGTCGGCTACCGAGATGGGTAAGCCGAGTTAGATATACGTGTCAAAACCTCACGTTTTGATGTCGGCTACCGGGATGGGTAGGCTTAGTTGAGCGGGTTACATAGCATGCATGCATGCAAGATGTAACTTAGTCCTTGTTGGCGGATGTCAGTGGACCGGGTTCCCTACCCGGGGTCGTTCCCCTAAAGTCGTTAAGACTCGTTTCCCATTTTATAAGGTATATTGGGTTCCTTACCCGGGTGATATGTTAGAGCTATTAAGCTCAAGTTACTTCCCCATAGAGAGAAAGCTACCGGGTTGCTAACTCGGATGAGCTCGTGTTCTCTTGGGAAAAGAGCCACCGGACTCACCTACTCGGTTGAGCTTGTGTTCCTTCTTCTAGGACGACCGGGTTCCATACACATGTCTTCTTTAGAAACCCGGGGTGGGCTGTTTCCTTTAGAATTACCAAGTCCAAACCCTTTTTTCCTTGAGAACTGCCAGGTTCCTTACTTGGCAGAGCTTGTCTGCTATTGGGAAATGAGCTATCGGGTTCCCTTGCACCCTTGTGTAGGTTGGTGAAATACAAACCCGGGGTCTTACAAGCGCTTATGTAATCGATTACGTAGTGCAGAATCCGTCCTTAGAACTTTACAAGAAACCTAAGGGCCTCTTGATCGCCTTTGTCAAATCCTTAGCAAACCCAACCGACCTCGACCGGGTTCTTCCAACCTCGTCTATTTTTGCTACCCTTGCCTTCCCTTACCCAAACTTTACCCCTCTGACCGACCCCTACCGACCTTGTTCGAGTTCTACCAACCTTGACCGACCTTCTCCTCCTTCGTCCGACTTTGTTCGGATTCTTACCTTGAGGTAGTATGTCTAAGTGCCAACCCGGACACCTCGTACTTCACACTAGTTAACTTGTTTGTATGTGCTTATGTTGGTGGCATTTAAACTTGGCCTATGTGATGGCTTGAGATGAGGAATGCATTTGGATAAACATAAATACCCACGGGGGTGTATGGCGTTATCCTGGCTAGGTCAGGTTGAGCCTGGTTCTGGGTCATACATTGATGGTGTCGTGGTGATATTCTATGTATAGCCGTGAGATGCCGGGACTGGGTGGTGGTAAAACTTGCGAGGGCCACGGTTAGTGCATCGATGGGCCCTTGTGTGGGCGGTAGGTTACATAGGGGGTGTATGGTGTTATCCTGGCCAGGTCGGGTTGAGCCTGGTTCTGGGTCATACATTGATGGTGCCTATGTAACATATGACTTTTACATAGCGGAAATGGGGCTGATGATTGGGTGTAGGGTACGGAGGTACTGGGAGGCCATGTCTGTTGGGAACTCCTTCTGACACCCATTGGCTGATCACCGTGGGGGGGTGATTCCTGTGCACGACAGAGTGACCCTGACAAGCTACTGCATCATTTGACCACAGGGATGGTTCATTTCCGGGATGGTACCACATTGCATAATGAGAATTGAGTCAGGAGCATGCATCATGCTAGATTTTGTGAGTTGATTCATGAAATGGTTGTGGATGTCTGTGTATGTTGGTGGTTGATAAATGCTTGGAATGTGGTATTGATATGTTAATGACCATGTTGCTTCTTGACCGGGTTGTGCTCCTTTCCTGTTGTATTTATTGTTATTATTTAATATGATGAACTCCCCTTTGCTTTGTTGTACCTTGTGGATTGGTAACTATGATGATCGTGAACCGGGTTCATGTGAGCAGATGGGTAGTAGTAGGCGCTTTTGGGAGAGGACCGGGTTGTTTGGGACTACCATGTTTTGCCGGGATGTCAATGGACCTGATCCCGGGCAGGAGTTGCACTTTGCTAGATGCACCCCCTTGTTTTAGTGGATGCACTCCTCGTTTTGCTAATTACACCCCTGACTTCTATTTCTCTTTCTATTTGTAAAACACCTTATGTATACTTTGAGACATAATCTTTTGTACTTGTAATTAAAATATGTCTGATATGTGCAAACATATATTTGAAATGTCTTATGAGTACCTTTAATTACATGTATTTTTTTTTATGATGATGATCGTTATATGCTCGTAGAAAATTTACCATCGTTTTCACAAGTAACCAAAGGGGTGTTCTTTTTATAAAAAAATGAATTTGTATCAGGGTTATGAGTTAGTAATATAGTAGAGACTTGGTGGTCGTTACAGAATACATATCTATGTATATTTTAAACAAGTACATATCATTTACATGTTAGAACTTAGTTTAGTTTTTAGCTATATTTACACCTAGAATTTACATGTCCAGCAAAAGAAATCAACTAAGAAAGAGTTCATTAACAAAACACAACTCTTTTCCAAAAAGAATTCCAACATCAACACTTCAGCTTGGCAGCTCCAACAAAAAGGACCTGCCTCCAAGGTTACCTACTGTTGCTCATCTGCTCCCACGAACGGAAGTTCGCGATCATCATAAGTACCAACCACACGGTACAAAATTGCAAGGGTGAGTTTATTATACATAAACAACAAGCATCAGAGGACAATAATTAGAAGGGAAACAACAATAACAACCACAATCATTCTTAATGATCCATCAATTCAATACACACTCAAGAAACTAGTCATTCCACTCTATTTCACAAATCAAAACAATCATGCTCAGAATGATACATGCTCCTGATTTCACTCTTACCATGCAATGTGGTACCATACTCATGGAAATAGCCTCTCTTAGGAAAAATGATTCAGACGCCTATCACGGTAACTCTGTCGTGCACTGGCCATTCCCCACCACGGTGATCAACCAGTGGTCACAAGGGAATTCCAAACCTGATGGCCCCTTGGTACCTGTGGTTTTAGCCCATAAAAACTCACAGGTATGCGCTGCCTTCATTCTATTTCCATCCATGCAATTATGAAGTATGAAACATGGGCACCATCAATGTATGACCATGGCTAGGAACAAATCCTTCATTGCAAGGGTAACTAGTCATACACCCCCCATGTACATACACAACATACAAATATGGGCTCACCGATGCACTGATCGTGGCTAGGAACAAATCCTTCCTCGCAAGGGTAACTAACCGGTCACTGCATCCCACGTGTACATACACATCATACAACCATGGGCACCATCAATGCATAACCATGGCTAGGAACAAATCCCTCATCTCAAGGATAACCAGTCATGCACCCCCCATGGGAATCCGTGTATATCAATATCATACAATGACATTGTCCACATCAATATTATCTCTCATCAATGTCATTATCAACATCAACATCATGCCATCTCAACATCATCATTATAAAACATCAATATCATCTCATTTCAACATTATCAACCACATCAACATTATCTCATTTCAACATCGTCAACTTCAATGGCATCTCAATCAATCGCATTTCACATCTATACATAATACATATGCCTGAGATTCATATTCCCTGGGTCTTTAGACAACCCAAATTTTATACATTCACAATTCATCATACCACAAGACTGATATTTTTAGGAAAATTCTAAATTAAAGAGGATGACTACAATATATAAAACACACTCTTATGCCCATTTAAAAAATTTAATAAAAAATTAAATAGAAGAGCGTATTATAAAATTTTGGGTAGAGCCTCCTCTGTAATTAAGACTTTTCCCACAAATCCAATAATTACAACAACAACATCATTCACAGTTTTATCCATCAATAATTTCATCACATCCCATTAGTTTAAAATATAGTTTTTCTTGAAAACCAGCACGCAACAGGGACAGGAATATATCTCTATAATTGGGTTCCCTGACCCCCAAATATGGTATCTAAACTATCACCAAATAATAAACTCCCATTACCTATCTATCTCCCTCTGTTAGCTCCTAGTAGCATCGTTTTGAGATTTCTCAAGTTCACGTGCTTTGGTCCAAATGCAGAGCTCTATATACCAAATCGAAGATAATTTAGTATAGATTTCAAATACAAGGTTAACATCAACATTCGAAGTCAAATACCCACTCAAATTTAAAAAGGGGCTAAAATGGTGTTTTGAAAGTCCACATCAAAAGGGACATCATTTTGAAATTTCAATCACACCAATGTGACTGGGACTCAACGAAGATCACATAAATGACATCAATTTTATAAAAAGGAAACTTTTACAAGATCTCATTTTCAAAGGGTTTTCAAAGGAAGTATAAAAACACCAAATAATGGTACCCAAATCACAAGAGATATCAAGAGAGGCTTCAAACTAGCTAAGAGAAGACAACGAAACCATGGTTACCTCAAAGAAACCAAGAAAGGAGGATTGGAGGCTCCATTCTCTACCAAATCCTCAAGTTGAGTTTTGAAGATTCCACTCCGATTAAAGTGTTCCTCTTCGTGCGGTGGTCTAACGGCAAGCGACGGTGGCTAATGGTGGTCACCAGTGGTTGTGGTGGTGGAGGAGGATGGTGGGGGACTTAGGTGCTGTTTGGGGAAGAAGAAGGCTCAATTTTTGGGATTTTCACGCTGCTGTGTGAACTTATAACTGACTTGACTCGCCTAGGTGAATTTTGGAAGGCATTTTGGCTCGCTTGGGTGAGCTGACCCAATTTTGAAATTTCACTACTTCTGTGAAAAATTAATATATCATGCTTCAGAAGTTATTTTACAAATCCCAATGGTTATTCTTTGCATATATGTGTTAGGAACCCACCTTTAAAATTTGAATGTGATCTAACGGTTAACCAATCCATAATTATGATTTTACAAAAACAAATTTTGGGTCAAACTCAAAATCACTCAATTTCAACGCGGCTCAAACAAACTCCACATAACTTAACATCCACACTAAGCAATTGCACAAGGATAATTTACACAAAAATTCAACTAATCCAAAATTATCAAAAAATAAAATAACACAACAAATCAACTAGTCTAAATTAATCAAATAATCAAACAACACAACAAATACATCAAACACTTATTTTTAGTTTATCGAAATTTCAGGGCGTTACAGGGTTGTTCCACATAGACTTTTTCCGTGATAATTCCATTGAGGAACGTGCGTTTTACATCCATTTGATACAACAACATACTCATAAGTGTCATATCTTAGTGAAATTAGGGTTGCATTTAAGGCACTTATCTTGCACTTTTTCTAAGAATATCCATAAAAATTTGCCCTAATCTAGTGAATTTGTATTTAGCACTTAGCATTAATGTTGTGTTTATAATTCTTGAAGATTCATTCAATCTTCTTTTGTATTTTGCTAGATCTCGTGAATTCCGAAGCTTCCGTACACTTAGAGCAATCAAAAATGGATCATAAAGCAAACCTAGGAGGTGCAACAAGCAAATAGGCCCAAAATCCATCAAGGCCCAAAAGATTTTTCTGGATGGTACGTTTAACTCGCCCAGGCGAGTGAAACATGCACAAATTGGTCGCCTGGGCGAGCTGCTTCTGTAAGTGGGCCTCCAATTTGGCAAGTTGGTTCATCAAGTGGGCCTTAACTCGCCTAAGCGACCAAACAAAGGCAAAACTAGTCGCCTGGGCGAGTGAACTCGAGCAGACCAACCTCTATAAATAGCCATGCATCCCCCAAGGTTGAAATCACTTCTTGCAACTTAAATCTCTTCTCCTCCTTGTCTCCAAGCTTGTGCCTAGCCTCATGCTTCTTAAATCTTGTTAGTAGATAGCTTAGGATAGTGAGAGAGGTGAGGATTAGTGAGGAAACTCTGCCAAAACGAAGCAGTGATGAGTCCTTTCATCTATTCTTCTAAGGAGGTTCTCTCCATGCTTGGCTAGCTTCTCTCAAAGGATTGGATGTAATCTTCTTACCCTTAAGTATCTCTTTTAATATTTATTTATGCATAAGTCTTTTCTATTTATTATTGGTAAATTTATTCCATACTTAATGCTTGATTCTACTTGATCAATAGTTTCATGAAATAAGGTTCTAAGTTTAACTGGAAAGTACTCTTAAAAATTGAACTAAATAATTTACTCTTCACGTTATGTTGTTAGGATAGAGCATAACGTTTAGATTGCAAATAGCACGCGAATATGATCATAATGCTAGGGTATTTATTTCATATGCGAGGGATCGATATTTGATAAATATTCTTAGGATTCTCAAATACGAGGGATCGATTTGGGGTGATTTTATGTGTGCATCATTAATAATAGAAAATAACTTATACATGGTAATATTAATCGAATACTAAGGGTAAGAACGATGAAATCCAATCCTACGTTCTTGAATTAATTAAACTCGTCTTATTATTTTCCGTAATATTCTGTAGTCATTCGTAATCTTCCGCACTAAGTTTATTATTTCCGTTTCTTCTAAATTTTCATAATTTCTGTTAATCCACAACTACATGAAACTTCATTCACACTCATTGTACATAACTATTAAACTGTTAAGCTTTATTTGAATTAACTGAGTAAATAAAGTCCCTGTGGAGATGAACTTTTATAAATTTTGTAATTTACAACGATAATTGGTACGCTTGCCAAAAGTCTAACACATACCATGATGAGCAGCAAAGGATAGTAAAATGCGTATTGTCTTTAGACAAGCAACAAGATAAAAAGTTTTAGTATAATTTATACCTTTTTGTTATGAGTAACCTTTAGCCACAAACCTAACCTTGTTCCTTACAAACTTACCTGTTTTTTCCAGCTTGTTTCTGAACACCCATTTTGTTCCAACAACAAATTTTCCTTTGGGAAGTTCTACAAACTTCTAGACATTGTTCTTCTAAAACTGTTCCATTTCTTCTTGCTTTTTTTTTTTTTGACAAAGTATTCATTAGACATGGCATCATCAATGTGCTTTGGCTTGATCTCGAAAAATAGCACTGTGTACTTGAAAGAGTTCCTTGTCTGGACATTGTCCTTAGGGTCACTATGATCTGGACTCTGAATGATGTTTTCTAAGCAAGCGTCCAGTTGGTTCTTTGACTTCTTCAGGTTAATCGTCCACTGGTGAGTTGGACATGATGTTGTCATGATCGTGTGTGTGTTTATATATATATATGAACTACGGCAAGTGTACCGATCGTTATCAAGTAATAAAGTGTGTAAGTAAAGTATCGTCTCCTCAGGGATTGATGAAAATTTATCGTAATTCAATGCTTAGAAATTGGAATAAGAACAATAATCTTCTGAAAAATTGATTTTGTGTTGTGTTGTGATTATGCAAGGAAAATAAATGCAGAATTAATGAAAACAAAGCAAAGTCTAAATGGTTCAAGTGCAGTATTTTTAGAACAATTGTGGTTAATCGCAATCCCCTATGATCCCTACCACCTATGTTTGATTGGATTTGTTAACTTGTATTATTTCTAATTACTCAGCTGATGTATTTCCATACAATTAAACTAATTCCTAATTCCTTAGGTAATTTAGCCCTTTGGTAAAATTAGAAGACCTAATCCCTTAGTGAATTCCTCTTAAACCAAGCATTAAGACATACATCAAGGTATTATGGGCTGAACCACATAATGGTGCTGCAACCACGCATTCCTATCCCTAGGTAATGAACAATTGTTGTTCTAAGTAATTCCGGAACTAAAACCCCAACATCTCTATTGTGAATTAAAGCCCTAAGCAACTTAATAGAATGGCCAGTTCAAATTAAGAAGAAAAGAATGAAGTGCAAAATAGAACAAAGCAATTATCATAATTCTCATTAGAAACCAATCAAAACATAGAGGAGTTCACGTAGGTTCTTGCTTTCAACCACAATACAAAGGTTTACCCACTCATAATCAAATTAACCCTGGGTTTCACCATTAATGACAGCATCCTAAGAAAATTTACAAAGAATTAGAGAGATTACAACCAAGGATGATGTTCCCAATCTTCCAATTTAGCCCAATCTTGCATTAGAAGCTTTCCCCCTTGATTCTCTTGCTTAATCCCCTTTTGGAAACTCTGTTCTTCACCAAAATCGATCTCCCCCAGAAAACCCTACTTTTTCCTTTTATTGGTGCCCAAAATCACCAAAATTCAGGTCTCAGCGAGTTTATGGCGCTGATCGCGCCACTCCCACGCTGATCGCGTGGGAGATTCGAATCCATTGGGCATTTTAAGTTGTGGCGCTGATCGCGTGGATCCCGCGCGATCCACGTGGGATGTTCGAATGACCAATGTTAGGTCTTTTGCAGCTTTTCTCCTTGCTTTGGGTTCCTAAAAACAAAATATTCACAAAAACATTATCAAATTCTATTAATTCGAAACATAACTATTTTTTAATACTATTTTAACTATTTAATAACAATTTATATATCTAAATAACCCTAAAACTAATATATGCTAGAAGCATATCAAACATTCCCAGATTTAGATATTGCTATCCTCAGCAATAAACAGAATTTTGAATAGAAAACTAGGATCAACAATCAAGCATAACTCACATTCAACATTCATAGAATCATCATGTTGGTACAATCAATTTCCACGTCAAATTTCAAAGACACTTTCAATTCCATCAACTAAGTAACCTGAGTGCTTCTCACAAAATAATTCTATTTAACTCAACACTCTAATGTATCAAGGTATAATCACTCAATCCAACACATCAATAGCACTACTATAAACTTGATCATATTCTCAAAGTTTCCAAACAAGAAACATAAATGCATGCATGATTGATCAAAAGGTCTTCAAGGCTTGTAACTTAGTCTAGCTTAGAGGTATGAAAAAATTTGGATTCTAGCTAATTAAGATTGGATTCAGATCAATTTTCCCAAGTCCATCTAAGCACAAGTCATACATATATTCACATGACTTATTTACTATTCTTCCAAAACTGGGATTTTTTTTTTGAACAAAGCAATTAAAAGCAAAGCAATTTCTATTGCTTGAATTTTAATTTATTCTTTTTCTTTCAATACTATTGCATTTTTGTATACCTCATTGTTTTTCTATTTCCTTTTCTTTTTGACTTCTATATACAAATCTCTCTTTTTCTATTCCATAGTTTCAATGTCTAGTGAACTTGGTTCTATTTTCTTCTTCCTCCAATCTCAATAAGGATGGTTAAAAAGATTAAGCTTAGAAACAGAGCAAGTTCTAGAGTACTATTCAAGTGAGGTCCCTCAGAAACAATAAAATCTGTATAGGCTCAAAACTCACAAGCTATAGACTCAGGTCAACTTGTTAACTTCCTATCCAGCATCATATCCATTTTATCATGAAAATCAATAGACCAACAATCAACATTCCAATCATGTTTCCTGTGATTCATGCCATAATCATCTCACACAAGCATCCTAGCAAAATATCCAATTCATCACTGATTTCACAATACTAAGTCTAGGATAATTGAAGAATACTTCTAGCATTTACCATCTTCATCAAAATTTTCTGTTAGATATCCTTAATCTCATGTATGTGATTCTTCAAATAGCAACATATAATGCACATGCACCATTCCCAGATTTAGTATATTGCTGTCCCCAGCAACCACTAAAAAGAATCATGTGCTAATTAAACGTTCCAAAATGTGGACATTATTTGAGGAATCACAACAATCGAAAAATTCATCCAAACAAATTCATTCACACTCAATATAAGCAAAAATACTATCATATATCAATCAGTCAATCATAACAATGTATCAAGTGTCTCACATGCACCATACTACTATCACTGTACATACTACTAAGAACAATTGAAATAACATAAAAACAATTAAAATAAAATAAAATAAGATAAGTCCTGTAGGATCAATCAGTCATCTGCAGCCAATGTCTCATCCTCCGCATCCTGGAATGCATCGGCAACTTGCTCTGACGCACTGGATGGGCCGGATGGAGTAGGATCTGCATGTAGTGGCAGTCTAGGAGCCACTGGAGTGACCTGAGGCTGGGCAGCAAACAGAACAAAAGGAGTGAAGTGATACTGGTACTCTGAAAAATCAATGCTCCGTTCTCTGTAGATGTCCTCTAGAAGCTTGGTCTGATACTCCGCTAATCTAGTCTGATGCTCCATGAGTCGAATCTGATGCTCTATCATAGCTCTCTGACTCTGAAGATCATCTGATGCAGTGGGTATCCTCTGTGTGGATGTATAAGGTAATGGAGACTGAGAAGGCTGATGTGCATCTGGTGAAACTGGTCTGTCAGCGGCTGGTGGAGAAGCAGGACTCTGAAGTGGTGGTCCTCGAGGACTGCGGGCCGCCAGCTCCTCAGGAGAGAGCTTAGAAGCTCTGATCAACTGCTCCTCCGCTGCACTCTCATAACATCTATGTAAGTCTTCTTCGTCAAGCTTAGGCCCGGTCTGATGTCGAGGGGTTCGTTGTCTGGGATCTGAACCCCAGCACGACGGCACAAGTGGAGGATGAGAGAGGGATGCGCCAGCCAGGACTTACTGCTGACGTCCTGGATCATGCGCAGAATCCTCTTAGAGAGGATATAGGAAAGGTGTACGTTCGTCTCACTCTGAAGCACGTGCAGAAGAATCGTCCTCTCGACATTGACGTCCGTCATGTTCATAGAAGGAAGAATCGTGTAGTTTACAAACTGGTGCCAGAAAGTAGCGTGTCCTACCAGATCATGCTTCCTCAGCTTCTCTGGCATGTAATCCTGGTCGGCTTTGGTTCTCCACGAGGTGTAGAGACCAGTGATGCTCTGCCTGAGCATGTCGGCTAACTGTGGCATCTCGTCCCGGTACCTCTTGCTATGTGTGTCCGGCTGCATGCGGTGAAAGATGCTGAAGAACTCGCATCTGGAGAAGACGCTGTAAGTAGTGTCCAGGAGCTTCTCTATTGTCTCATGGTTGAATGGAACTTTGACTCCTCTAACCCAGCTAAATCTCCTAGTCTCCACAGTCTCAGGTTTGACGTTCACCAAAAACTCCTTGAGGATGGAGCTGGAGCTCAGCTCTGCCAGTGAGACTAGTCTCTGCCAACTGCGACGTACAATGACCTCGGTGACTGGAGAGTCTTCAGGAAGCTCCTCCCACTTGATGTTCCTTTCTGGGATAACCTTCTTCGGAAGGTAGAAGGAGTTGAAGCGCTCTTGGCACTCTAAGCTGCGAAACCTGGCCTCATCAAATTCAGCTATCCTAGGCCTCTTCCTGCTAGAAGTCTCACCTGTCTTCTTCTTCCTCCTAACTACTAATTTACCCTGAAAATGAGAAATTGTTCACACTTAGTTTATGATTCCAAAGTAAAATCAATTTCCAGATTAAATGTTTACTATATGTCATGAAACAATTCATGCATAACTCAGGATTCCTAGATTTAAATCTTTGCACTCTCCACATTCAAACATACCAAACTCAGCTCATTTTTCAATTCAAACAAAAACA
>QARZ01039521.1:0-21443 GCA_013407115.1 Glycine latifolia
GCTATTGTTCTTTACAACCTGGAGAGTGTGGTAATCTCATTTCATTTTCATTCATTCATATATGAAAGATCTCAGGTTGTGTTTATCTTAAACCTATCTTTTTAGAAGTTCTGAAATTTTTTGTTGTATTGTGAAATATCATTGTGTTTCTTTTCAAGCAAGCTAGAGTAGGGTTCTCTAGGGTTAAGATTCTGAGTAGGGTTCTCATTATCTTGGTGATTTGTATTCTAATAGGTTTTAGAATCTGTATCTTTGTCTAGTGTGGATAAAGAGATCACTTGTAAACTGCTTGTAAAAGACTCTTTGATATAGTAATTACTCTAACCTAGTGTGGGTTGCAAGCAACTGGATGTAGCCTCCAAGGTTGAGAGGTGAACCAATATAATTGTTTTGTCTCTTGTCTAATTTCTGTATGTTTCATTGCAAGTCTTTATGAGATCAACATTTATTATCAAGGAAACACTTTTTGTCATTTCTTTCATAACTAAGGGTGATCTTGGGTGAAGAAAGATTTCTAAATTTGAATAAGGTGAATTAGTGATACGATCTAAAGTTTTAATACCGCAATTTGTTTCAGAAAATTTTAAATATCCGGTTTGAACCAATTCACCCCCCTCTTGGTTCATTTGCAGTGTATTCATAGTATTTTCATCTTGTGCACAACAGAGTGACCCCGACGTCAACTGCAGCTATCATTTGGACCATGGATTTGGCCTATTTCCGGAGATGGTACCACATTGCATGCTGAGAGAAAAGTCAGGGGCATGCATCATGACTAGTTCTTATAAGATGTACTATGATATGTTGTTGGACGGGTTGTCCACGATTGATCGTGTGCAGAAATACTTGAATATTGTTGTATTGCCTTTTCTTAGCTAATGTTATCTACTATTTATTATTTACATGATGAACTCACCTTTGCTTTCTTGTGCCATGTGGTTTTGGTACCTGTGATGATCACGAACCGTGTTCGTGTGAGAAGACGGGCAGTAGCAGGCATAGATACTTTCTTTTGTTGGAGCCGTCAAGTAGTCAGAATAATGTTAGATTAGATCCCAGCCTATAGATGTATTTTGATGCCGGGATTGCATCGAACCAAATCTTGGCCACGAGTTGTACCATGACAACTCATTCTTAGTTAACCATTGATTCTTTTGAGAATTTTGTACCCTTCAGACATGGTTATTTGTAATCACCACCAAGTTATGTTATATAAATATATTATGAGATATTTCATCATTAAATATTCGTGTTTTAATTCTTGATATTGATTATGTTCATGCAGAAAATTTACTATTATTTTTATAAGTTACTTAAAGATCTTCAATTATAAATTATAATTAAAAAAATGATTAAGAGTATGATACAGTAGCGACAAGGCGGATCGTTACATTAGCGGTTTCAGAGCCAAGTCGGACCTTCCAGCCAGTGAGTTGTGAGCTTGCTATGTTTCTCTGTGCATATTGTGTTGATTAGTATCTGATTGTTAAAGTGACTAGCTGTGATGTGCTGAATTATGTTTAAGCTTGTGAAAGGTATTGTTTTTAGTATAGGGATAGTATATTTGTATTTCTCACGTCTGCTATACTATAAGTTTCTATGCTTTGTTGTGAGTTATCAGACTGGTCATCTGTATAATTCAGGACAATACTAGGAAACATTATGGCAAGTAGACCGGAAATACAAAGTATAGAAGGACGGTGTAAGCATAGTTCTATGTTGTTTGAATTCTTTCCGGGTTTTCACTTCTTGTTATGCACAGGAAGTGATGGCCGGTAGGAATGACCATGCAATAGCTGATAAGCCTTAGCCCAGGCATTGGGGAACCATAATAGGGGGGAAGCCCCAAGAGCAGTGGAGTATCATGGGTTGGACCGCTTTCAACGCAATAATCCTTCTTCTTTCCATGGAGGATACAACCCGGATGGTGCTCAAACTTGGATACGGGAAATCAAGAATATTTTCCAAGTTATGGCATGCCCGGAGGAGCAGAAGGTTGCCTTCAGTACCTATACCCTGGCAGAAGAAGTCGAATATTGGTGGGATAGTACCCGCCAATGTATGGAGGTGGAAGGCCGGGTAGTGACTTGAATTCATATTTGAGCTTCACTGCTTTAATCGACTATCGTTCTTATGTAATCGATTACCACAACTTATTTTCACATACCTGATGACTACTTTAATCGATTACATTACGTATTAATCGATAATTTTGTTTGTGAAAATTTTCCAGAAAGCTCAAGAATGATTTAATTGATTATCTGGTGTATTAATCGATTAATGATGATAAAATAATTGATTACACTAACATTTTAATCGATTACATTTTGTTAAATCAGTTTTCTATTTAAAGCTTTATGGGTTTGCACTTTTAAAGAACGAATCACTTTCAAATCTGTGAGTGACCCAAAGGTTTCTAAGCTTTCTAAAGTCCAAGATACTGATTTACTGTGTCTTGGGTGAGATCAAATGATTACTGATTTTTTGTGATGATGTGTTAAAGATAAAGAGTTTTTCAAAAGAGTTGATTCTAAGCATTGACATTCATATAACTTGGATTAATTGGTAACTTTATTCATTCATTCATTCATTCAATCATTAAGGATCACAGGTTGTGTCTCTCTTGAATATTTATTTTAGAATTTCTTTTAGATTTTCTGAGTTTCAATATTCTATTGTGAATATCAAATAGATTCTTTCAAGCTTTCTAGAGTAGTGTTCTCTACGGATAAAGATTTGAGTAGGGTTCTCAGGATCTTTGTGATTTGTATTCTAATAGTGTTTTAGAATTCAGATTCTTTATCTAGGGTTGATAAAGATAATCACTTGTAAATTTCTTGTAAAAGATTACTTTTGATTTAGTGAAAACTCTGACCTAGTGTTGGTTAGAAGACACTGGATGTAGCCTCTATGTTAATGAGGTGAAAAAAAATTACTGTGTTTTTCTTCTAAATCTGAATATCTTTCATTACTTGTATTTGAGTGATCAAATTATAATCAACAAGAAGTAATTCTGTCATTATATGCATTACAAGGTGTATCTTGATTGAAAGAAAATTTCTGTTTTTGATAAAAGGTGATTGAGTGATACGATCCAAGTTTTAATTCCGCAAATTGTTTTAGAGAAATTTTAAATATTTGTTTTAAACAATTCACCCCCCTCTTGGTTATTTGAAGTGTGTTCATTGTGTTTTCATCTCCATCATCCCTCACATCGTCATTCACATTTAGTCGAGAGAAAGGATAAAGTATCATCTCTCCTTATTGACTAAATATAGCTTTTCACAGGAACTAGGAATTTTCTTCTATTGACTCTAAGACAGATCATGACTCCACACGATCTCTTACTATGCATAGATTCCCGAGTCAACTAGAAGTCATCCAAGCCCTACCAGTTTTGTGAACGACTAATCCCTCATAAGGGATTGTGAGTCCTTTCGGCATGTCCATCTATACTCATGTATTCAGGTTATACCCAAGAGTACACTATTCTCCCCATTTTCAGGCGGATATAGTCGTCTAGTCAAAGTATATCCCTAGGACACAATATTCGATGACATCCTCAAGTCTAGGACGATCCGCACTACCAAACAATGAGAAACTTTACAAATCCAATAATATTTTAAAGAATCCTTGTGGAGTCTCTTGGTGGGTCAGTTCAGTGCCATCTGTTCCCCAACAGATCCACCCACGACATCAGATACGGCATCACCATGCCTGCATTCCATGAGGTCCCTACCTTGTATCTCTATACAAGTAGAAGATGTCGTACTAGTCTTATTGAGATCATCAATGCCCTTTCTTGATGATTCAAGACTAGGAACAAGCTTTAGGCAATAGACATGTAGTGTCCTCAAATCCTCATGATCATGATCCCTATCATAGATCCTCGAGTGTACACTTGTTCTATTCCTAGGGCCTTTATCTTTAAATGCATATTGCTATAAATATAGGTGAGACATAAATATGATAAAGATAGAGTTTGCTCTTATTAATCATGAAATAATAAATAGTACAAGGTGTTCAACTGATAAATTAGATTGTCTCTAGGACACCTACATACTAACACGCCAACTTGTTTGAAACCCACTCCCAAAACAATTCCAAGGCCCATTTTCTCCCTAAAGTTAGGATAACATGGTTTTTCATTTTTTAGTTTGGAATGAGCTACACAAGAAAGAAAAGGTTAAAGGCTAAAAAAGGGTGACAATGGATATCATTGCAAGGATAGGTTTATTTGGCTAGTGGATAAAAGAAAGAAGGCCTAAATCATCTCAATCAAAGTATGTGCAACAAGAAATGTCAAAAGAGGCAAGGCAAAACATAGAGTAATCTAGCACAAGAGTGAAATCACACATGAAAGAACATGAATGAAATAATGCGATTCATCCACAAAGGCCCCAAAACTCACAAGGCATAATTCTATCATACATGATTCATCTTTGATTTTATTTCTCAAGCTACTTATCACTTCAACAATTGCAACAATGATTCACATCAAGCATGACTCAATCAAACAAAAAATTATACATTTCTCACAATTTATACAAGTTAGAAATCCTATGAAAAACATGAAAAAGTGCCTAAATTCTATTATTGTTATTTTATTTTATTTTATTAATTTTCTAAATGTAAAAGCAGAAAAACGACAAAACAATAACAAAACAGCAAACAGAAAATAGAAACAAATAGCAAAAAATAGAAACATATAACACAAAATAGAAACGTAAACAGAAAACAGACAGAAAGCATACAAACTTAAAAACTCAAACATAAAATAGAATCTAGAGAGGTCCGCTACAAGTTCCTCTTCCACTTGCGGGCTCTCATGAAATAGCTTGAGTTGGTGACTATTCACTTTGAAGACCTTGCCGGTAACATCATTTTTAATCTCAACTGCACCATGGGGAAAAACAATAGTAATAACAAAAGGTCCATCCCATCTAGATCGAAATTTATTGGAAATAACCTTAAGGCGAGACTTAAACAATAGCACTTTTTGGCTAATATGGAACTCCTTCCTAAGAATCCTAGAGTCATGAAATCTCTTCACTTTCTCCTTGTAAATCTTGGAGATCTCATAGGCTTCTAAGCGGATCTCTTCAAGTTCTTGCAATTGAAGCTTTCTTTCCATACCCGCTTCATCAAATGCCATGTTACAACTCTTCACCACCCAATAAGCATGGTGCTCAATCTCCACTAGAAGGTGGCATGACTTACCAAAAACCACCCTACACTACTAAAAAAATGGTTTTAACATCGGTTTTTGCTAAAAATCGATGTTAAGAAAAATGTAGTGGCATTTTTGTAAATAAGTGAGTTCGTTAACATCGGTTTTTATAAATATCGATGTTAATGAAGTGATGTTAACATCGGTTTTCGTTAAAACCACTAAAAATCGATGTTAACGAACTATGTTAACATCAGTTTTTTAAAAACTGAACAAAACCGATGTTGACGACATCATGTTAACATCGGTTTTGGGGAACAAAATGTCAGTGCCAGTTTTGATAACCGATTGTCGCATCATTTCAAAACAATTAAACTGTGCTAATTTTGTAGCATAGGATTAACCTAGGTCGACTTAGAGACATCATAAATTTGGTTCCAACTTCAATTCACTAATAAACAATAAGGGAATTTTAACCGAACAGTTTGCATGTGATGAATAAAAATTGCAGAAAAACATAGAATCTGACAAAATTGATAAGAGGTATTGTAAAATAGATTAAAGAACATCAATCCAATTCACCAAACCAAGCAATGCGAATTATCATAGTTCTCAGATAATGATCTTGTTATGAAAGTTCATTCAATTTCATTAGAAGCAGTTCAATTGAATTAACTCCTAAATTAATTGAAACTACAAACCTAATTGAAATATCATCCGAATAATCTATGATTAAAATTTGAAATTAGGAAATGAATCCACAACCTAATCTGTTTGTAATCCTAAACACATTCATAATCATGAAAATCGAATAGAGGATTGAAAAAGAAAGTGAACATTCACACACAAATTGGAATACCAAACCAGAACTCAAATTCTCCTTGCTTGGACTGGATCGTTGGATTGATTGATTATTTATACTTCCATGATCATCATCAATGGAAGAACTGTAACATCCTCAAAATTATATTATAATTAATTGTGGAAATGTGATGATATTTGGATACAAGTATATTTAAAGAAAAATGACTATATCACTCTTTCCATGAAGTAGAAATTACTAGAATACCCTTAAGATAAAAATTACAAAAATACCCTTGGATATTGTGGAAAATGACTAAAATACCCCTAGGATGAATGGTGAAATTACCAAAATGCCCTTTAGGCCAAAAATGACCAGATACCTTTAGAAATTTTGTGGGAACCTGATAAATGGATGAAGTACTCTTAGATGACAATATATCCAAATAGTTTGTGACAAGAAACTCTAGAATAAAATTTCTATGAATTTTACAAAGTGACCACTTTGAAGCTTTATGTAGAAGAATTCAAGTATTAGAAAAATATGGAAAAATGAGAAATAGAATCTATGGAAATTTCTCTTAATTGTAGGATGAACAAACTTATTTAATAAAATGGATTAGTAATGTTGATGATCAGAAAAGGAATGGACCAATCAAAATTAAAATAAGAACAGTCTTGTAGGCAAGGATGTGTATCATTCGGTATAGATTGCTTATCAGAAATTTTAAACTATCATGGAAGCCAATTTTTGAAGATATCTAGAATTCTATTATTTCATATGATTTTTAGGAGAAAGAATTTAAATTAAAATTGACTTCCTACAAGGAATTGCCATGTGGGAAACCATAATTGGAATTGGATTTTCTTAAAAATGACATATAATGGCATAAAAGGAAGAAAAACTTGTCTTCCTAACCCCTAAGCTTGTAAATCACGAATGGAATGATGTAGAAGGATGTAGAATGAACAAGAAAATTCATGAATAAGCCACTTGTAAAGATAAGCTTCATGAAGAAAACAAGTGGTAGACACTTGGAACATGTATACAAGATAAGAAGAAAAATCTTCTCTTATCTCCTTTGGTAGATCACGTGGACAGCTCTAGACATTATTTCAACAATCCCAACGGTCAAAAGTTACATATGTGGGATAGTAGTGTACCTTTAAAAGTTTAGGGAGATCCAACGGTTAACGAATTCAAAATTAGGATTTTACTAAAACAGGTTTTGTGATAAAAAGTGGAAGGACACTTGTATGGCATAGATGCAAAAGAAAGCAAAAATCTTATCTTGTTGCCCTAGGTGTCCACGTGAATGATGAAGAAGAAATGGGAAGATTCATGAATTTGCCACCTAGAGGGACACTTGGAAGGAAAAGAAGGAAAGGCTTCATAAATTGGACAAGTGTAAGAAAGTAATCATGGCTTAGAAGATTTTTCCTAGAAAAGTAATGGAATCATAATGACTCTAGTTAGAATGGAATGGAATGGAAAGAAACTAAGTTAGGATGGAACCAAATGGGAATAACTAACTAAGAAGGGTAGAAATGTCCATAGCATTTTCCAACCACTATATAAGGAGGTGAAGGGGTCATTTAGTGCAAATCATTTCCAAGACACTTCCTACACCTCTTATGCATTCATATAGCTTGCATATTTCTTATATATGTGTTTGAATATATTGATGTTTTACTAACCTACTAATAAGCTGGGATTTAGCTTTGCCTACTGAGAAATTTTATTTCTCACAAAAGTTTGTTTCATGTTTTTCTTAGATAACAATCATGGTCAGGTTCATTGAGGAGCTGGAGTAGTAAAGGAAGTCATGTATTAGACTGAAGTATGGAAAGTATTATATTTGTATTGACTTTTGTAACAAGAACTATGGCTATGTACAATATTAAGTCTATATTTGTACGTTTTAGAAATTTCACTAATATAAGTTTCTTGGGAATTTATCCTTAAGCAAACAATAATAAAGGTAATAAAAAAAAACAGTAGAAATTTAGGTCGTTACAAGAACCATGAAATTAGTGCAAGAAAATGGAAGAACAGAAATGAAAATAAAGAAGAAAATGAAGAACAGTTGAGAGAAAATAAGAGAAACTTCTGAAAGAAACTATAAATTTTATTTGTACTAAAATGAAATGTAAAAATCCATTAACTAATTGCACTAATGTATAATGATTGAGTTAGTAGGAAAGGATGAGCCATGATTCAGGTCATCTAATCTAACTAATTACTTATTACACCAATTCGCAACCCAAAACTCAAGTGTAGAGTTTCTGACTTTCAAGCCTAAAATGAACCTCAAAATGACAGAATTGACCTTGGCTTGTTTATGTAAAAATTGTAGATCTTTTCTTTATCTTTCCAGGGAATACTCATATGCACCTTTTGGAGTTCTGTAGAGCTCTCTAGGTCCTGCACAAGGAAGATAGGTTAAGTAAGCAAAAAATCCGAAAATAAGCAACAATAATCAATTATTCCCACTTGTTTGCCTAAGACAAAAACTAAGTTGAAGTGAGAAAATAAAAGTCCATGAGAATTCAAATACACTATAAAGAATAGAAAAATATTAAAACTAAAAATACTCAATCAAGGTGCCCTGTGAATTTTTCTCTCCTTCAAGTCATGTCGTGATGTTGGATACTCGCTATCACTAATCTTGAGAAAATAAATCGAGTGGTTAAGTGTTAGGTAGCCTACATTGAGTAGCCTACTGCTTTTGTGAGTAAGTTCTCCTGGTTTCTACAAAGGTTGTTGGTTTCATGTAAGCATCTATCCAATGTTATTCTTTATTCGAATCGTGAAGCGGTGATAACTTCTTTTTGAGACTATGTCTTGTGTAGCCCTAACTTAAGTAAAACATGTTTTGAGTAGTTTTGCTTGTGAGTAAATTTCCTTCAACCCCGTGTAAGTTGTTTGACCAATTTGGATGAGTAATTTCTTCTATCACTCTTACTTTTGAGTAATGTGAATGTCTCAAAGGAAGAAGGAAAACCTTAATAGAGTTGTGAGGGAGCACACTCGAGACTCGATCAAGAAGAATTTCTCTCCAAATGCTAAAGTTCTAAAGATAGTGTTTGTAACACCCTGAAATTTTGACAATTGAAAATATATGTTTGATGTATTTCTTGTATCATTTAATTACTTTATTAATTTGGATTAGTTGAAATGTTGTGTAAATTATCCTTGTGCAATTGTTTGGTGTGGATGTTAAGTTATGTGGAGTTTGTTTGAGCTGTGTTGAAATATGTGATTTATAGTTTGACCCAAAACCTGTTTCGGTAAAACCACAATCTTGGATTTGTTAACTGTTGGATCGCCTTCATATTTTGACATTAGGTTCACAACCCATCTCTGCATGTTTTGATCATTGCAATTAATAAAATAACAACTTTTGAAGTACCGCTAAGTGCGACCAGCGTGCTAAGCGCAATTCCAGATAGAGAGGAAATTGCATTAGCTCTCTGCAACTTATAAATACGTTCAGCAGTGCCAAAAAAATGTGTTTTTCACTTCTCTCTGTCTCTCTCTCTCTGAACTCTTACCCAAACCCTAGAACCTCCTCTTCCACCACCCACAGCCCCCGGTGACCACCACGAGCCGTTGCCGCTTGCCGTCGAACCACCGCTTGCCGTCAGACCACCGCACGAAGAGGAACACTTTAATCGGAGCAGAATCTTCAAAACTCAACTCGAAGATTCGGTAGAGAACAGAGGCTCCAATCCTCCTTTCTTGGTTTCTTCGAGGTAACCATGGTTTCCTTGTCTTCTCCTAGTTAGTTTAAGCATCTCTTAGTATCTCTTGTGATATAGCTACCGTTGTTGGGTGTTTTTACACTTCCTTTGAAAACCCTTTTACAATCAGACATTGTAAAAGTTTCCTTTTTTTAAAATTGATGTCATTTTTGTGACCTTCGTTGAGCCCTGGTCACATTGGTGTGATCGGAATTTTAAAATGATGTCTTTTTAATGTGGACTTTCAAAACACCATTTTAGCCCCTTTTAAATTTAAGTGGGTATTTGACCCTGAATGTTAATGTTAACCTTGTCTTTGAAATCTATACTAAATTGTCTTCGATCTGCATTTGGGCCAAAGCACGCGAACTTGGGAGATTTCAAAACAACACTGTGAGGAGCTAACATGAGAATTTATATATAGGTGCGGGGAGTTTATTATTTGTTTACAACTTTATATACCATATTTGGGGTCAGGAAACCTAATTATGGGGATGCATGTTTGTCCCTATTATGTGCTGGTTTTCAAGAAAAACTGTTTTTAACTAATGGGATGTGATATATTCATTATTGATGTATGTCTGTTCCTATTGTCTGCTGGTTTTCAAGAAAAACTGTGTTTTTAACTAATGGGATGTGATGAATTTGCTATTAATGGATAAAAACTATGAATGATGTTGTTGTTGTAATGATTGGATTTTTTGGAAAAGTCTTAATTGAAAAACACTATGAATACTTCTCAAATACCAAGAGGGGGAGTGAATTGGTATAATCTTGACCTTTTAAAAAACTTTATGAAATCAGAGTTTAAGGATCTTTATCACTTTTAAAACCAATAAGACTTCAATTCAATCAAACCACTCAGTCCAAGATTCTAATGACAAAACCTGCACTTGTTGATTAAGAAAGAAATAACAGTTGTCAAAAGATCAAGATAACAAGAAGAGATAGAATGATAGAATTCAACACAAGCACTTATACTGGTTCACTTCTCAAGAGAAGCTACATCCAGTTCTTCTAATCAAACTAGATTAGAGTTCAACTATTCACAAATTCCAGTTCTTACAAGCTTTACAACAATCACCCTTTACCAAACTTGGGCAAAGAACAGGAATCTAAAACCCTATTAGATTCTTAGTGACCTAAGACATAGAGAACCCTACTCTACTCTTACCATCCAAAGAAAACTACTCTAGATCAAGCTTTAAGAACCCTTTGTATTAGTTCCCAAATAACCAAAATTACAGAACTTACAAATAGCAAAAATAGAGCACAGTTTAGAAGTTTAAGAAAGATATCACCTCATGATCCTCAGCACATGAATGAGATGTATTTTACCAATCAAACAAAGAATGAATTGGATAATTTGTAGAAACAACTTTCTTTGAACTTTCTTGAATAATCTTGTCTAAAACATCATGAAGAATGATGCATTTAATCTGAAGTTTAGAACAAGATGTATGAGACACTGAAAAATCCTTTTCTAAGACTGATAAAGCTTTTGGGAAATATGAGTGATTCGCAAAATCAATTTTTGAAGTTTTTTTCAAATGCACAGACCCAACGGCTTTAAATAGAAAATCGATATAACAGTATGTAATCGATTAAAATGACATGGTAATCGATTATTTTAACAAATGTAATCGATTAATCTACCAGGTAATTGATTAAAATGTTCTTGAGACAATATGGAAAATTTTCATGAATAATGTAATCGATTAAACCGTGATGTAATCGATTAAAGCAGTCTATCTCAGATTATGAAATTAGACTTGGTAATTGATTACAAATTGTGGTAATTGATTAAGGCAGTCATTCATGTTTTAGAAATACAACTATGTAATCGATTACGCTTTGCTTGTAATCAATTAAAGTGTTCTTCATGGCTTTTCCAGAAAATAACACAGGCTAGTAATCGATTACAGATTGGTGTAATCGATTAAGGTAGTGCAGAAACTGATTTTTCCAAAGTATAAGCCATGAGAAAATTCTTTCCCATTGCAAGCATTTAACCTTATGTACTTTTCTTAAAATATGTATGCATGTATATGAATATGCTTTATGCAATGCAAGGATCACAAGGCAAGCTTCTTGAATCAACTAGACAAATTACAAATGCCTTTCAAATAGATTGGCATGTTGAAAAGCTAAAAACTCTTAAGCAACTTCATCTTTGCCTTGATCTTCTTCCAACTGCCCCTATATCCAACATTAATTACATAGGAGACTCTGCCCAAAATTTTATAATATGTTTTCCTATTTAATTATTTATTAAATTTTAAATGGGCATAAGAGTTTGTTTTCTATATTGTAGTCCTCGTTAATTTAGAATTTTCCTAAAATACCAGTCTCGTGGTATTATGGATTGTGAATGAATGAGGTTTGTGTTGTTTGAAGACCTGGAGAATTTGAATCTCAAGCATATGTTATATGAATAGATGTGAAATGTGATTGCTTATGATGTTGATGATAATATTGAAATGAGATAATGTAGATGTTGTTGATGATGTGAATGAGATAATGTTGATGTGGTTGATGATATTGAAATGAGATAATGTTGATGTAGTTGATAATATTGAAATGAAATGATGTTGATGACATTGAAATTGAGATGGTATTGATGTTGATCATGATATTGAGATGAGATAATGTTGATGTTGATGATGACATTGATGAGAGATGATATTGATGTTGATGATGTCATCGTGATGGATGTATGTTGTGTATGTACATGGGGGTGCAGTGACTTGTTGGATATCACTGGTTGGGAAGATGATGGGTTTATGAATTTTAAGCATCCCTGAAGTGGGAAAGTGATTGTTTAGAATTCTGGTCTCTATCCACAGTCAGTGCATTGATGGGCCCAAGTTTCATTCTTCATAATTGTATGGAAATAGAATGAAGGAAGTAGGTTCCTGTGGTTTTTCTGAGGTAAAAATGTAGGTACTAGGGGGCATGTCACTCGATTTGGAACTCCCTTGTGACTCAGGCTGATCACCATGGGGGAGTGGCCAGTGCACGACAGGATGACCCGGATGAACTAGTGAATCATTTTCCTAAGTGAGAGGCTATTTCCAGAGTGAATGGTACCACGTTGCATTTTTAGAGTTGAGTCAGGTGCATGCATCACTCTGAGCATAATTGATTTGAATTGTGGAAAAAGTTGATGACTAGTTTGTTGAGCATATAATGAACTGATTGATTATTCAGAGTGGTTGTGGTTATTATTGATATTGTTTTCTTGCTAATCATTGTCATCTGGTATTTGTTAATCTTGTATAATAAACTCACCCTTGCAATTTTTGTACCGTGTGGTTGGTACCTGTGATGATCGCGAATCTTCGTTCATGGGAGCAGAAGAGCAACAATAGGTGACGTTGAAGGGAGATCTTTTTTTTTTTTGTTAGAGCCGTCAAGCCAACGTGATAACGTTGGAATTTATTTTGGGAAAGAGTTGTGTTTTGTTATCAACTCTTTCTTACTTGGTTCCTTGATTCTTTTTGGTTGGGCATGTCTATTCTAGGCTTAAATACATGTAAAAACTAAACTAAGTTCTAATATGTGAATGACATATAATGGTTCAATTTATATATATGTATATTTTTTTACGTATTTGTGTGATGTCTGGTAAGTGTAGTATTGCAAAAAATTTACTCTCATTTTCATAATCAAATTAATGGAGTTTTCATTAAAAATTGAATTACACGTTTAGAGTAGTGATATCATAGAGACGAGGCGGGTCGTTATAGTGTTCACATGACTTTATCTATCCATGTACTCCATATTTTAAGGTCATGTGTGTATATTTTGGATTGGTTAAGAAAATAGGTTTGGAAGTTGAGTTTGCAATTTGGAGTGATAACGAATGTCACATCGCTTCTAAACAAATAAAACTATGCTAATTCTGTAGCATAGGATTAACATAGGTTATAATGACCCTGTGATAAATCTGGGTTCGTATGACTGAGTTGTCACATAAGGTGGGGTGTATATTGGAACTCGGTTAAGGGAGGGGTGTAGATAGCACATTTTCAAATCCGGGATCGTGTGGTGATCTCGGATGAGCTCGGATGTGTTACCAAGTTGTGATCTCGAATGAGCTCGGGTGTGTTGGTTTCAAAGGAATCACTTGAAGAATGGACAAAGAATCAAGCTTAGTTTTGAACTTTCAACATGCCTTGAAGCCTTGAAGATTAATTTATGATTAAATGTAAAAGGAAGAAGCATTTCTGGTGATCCAAGTGCATTGCATTCACATCATTCATTTAAGTCTTTAATTAGAGTTATAGAATTCACAAGGCTTTGATAAATTGATTAAGATTCTGAATTGAATCAAAGGTTTTTGGAAAAATACACTTTCTACTAGTTTAATCGATTACCTAATAATATAATCGATTATTTTGTTCTTAGCTCTTTCTGGAAAACACTTCAAGAACAATGTAATCGACTACGTATCGGATTAATCGATTATTTTACCTACTATTACATATAAACAGCCTTGATAAACGTTTTAATCGATTACCAAAGAATAGTAATCGATTACATCATATGTCTCTAGCTAACTATTTTGATACATTAATCGATTACTAAATATTGTAATCTATTACATAGTTCAAACACGTTTTATGAAGCTTTCTGTCTTAATCGATTACCAAAATCCGTAATCGATTACACAGGGTATTTCAAATTACACATGGAACTTCAAGTTTATAAAGCTTACTGTCTTAATCGATTACAAGACGGAATAATCGATTATTCTGTTCGTTGCCCATACCCAGATTCTGTAGAACATTTTAATCGATTACATGGTTGATTTAATCGATTACATAAGTTAAATCATCGATTATTGGGCGCGTTTAATCGATTACTGACAGTTACAAATGTTTGTTATAAATAGAACCTTGCTCAGCTTGTTTTGTAATTTGACTAATTCGTAATCTGAGCCAGCTTAAGCTTTCTAAATACTTTCATGGTGATTTCTAGGTTCTATGAGTTCTTGCTTTCACTAATACACTTATGGGTTATTGAGTGATTCTTGAAGCAAGAAGATTCTTTTCAAAGTTAAGGAAAGAGATGTTCTGAGTTTTAATTTCTTCTTTCAACCTGATTCATTCATTCATGTGCATCATCATTTACTGGATCATCAGGTGATTTCATTCCTTAACTTAGTGGTTGTAATTCTATTTTGAATTTGTATTTGAGTTTCTATTGTAAATGGGTTTCTTGCTTGTAATCTAGAGAAAGGGTTTCTCTAGGGGTTGTGCTGAGTAGTGTTGTCAGTGGGTTTGTCTCTAAGTTTCTAATAGTGTTTTAGAATTACTGAACTTTATCTAGAGTTGATAAAGAGAGACTTTGTAATTACTTGTAAGAACAGAAATTTGAAATAGTGGAACTTCACTCTAGTGTTGAGTGGAAGAAAACTGGATGTAGCTTCATAGTGTTTGAAGTGAACCAGTATAAATCTCTTGTGCTTTGATTTTAATTTCGTTCTTGATTAATTCCTGTCCATCTTGATTGTCTTGCTTTGCTTGTCAATTTAATCTTGAGCTATTGGATACCTTGGGCTGAGCATTTGATTGAATAAGTATTCTTGGTTTCATAAGTAATAAAGATCCTAAGGAAAACTCTGATTTTGTTTTAAGAATTTTTAATTTACCAAGGTTTAACAAATTCACCCCCCTCTTGGTTAAGTGTGAAGTGTTCCTATATTTTACAGGGTGATCTCGGATGAGCAACTAGGTAATAATCTCGTTGAGCTTGGAGGAGCTCATATTTTATTGACTTGTAAGAGCTACTGGGTAGAGAGACCGGAAGAGCTCGCAACCCCTTTTTGATAGAGTTACCGGGTTAGTGATCTCGGAAGCGATTGGTAGGAACCTTGGACTTGTGAAGTACCAAGGTAGGAACTCAGATTAGGTCGGATGAGGTTGGAGTAGGACAGATGAGGTCAGAATAGGTTGGATTAGGTCGGATGAGGTCGGAGGAGAAGGGAACATTGGACGTACTATAGTACCAAGGACGGGTTCTTATGCAATCGATTACATAAGTATTTGTAAGCGATTAAAATAGTCACTATTTGCTGTTTATACTTGACTTAGCTTTATGGCACGTGTTGACTCTACATATTCACTTTACACAAGTAACATGTGTCGACTCCCTGCTAGTTGTTTTGACGCAGGAAGACTCTCATATTATTTTATAACGCTGGAAGTTAGCGCCAACTGCGTCAAAGCCACGCCAAGAGCGCCATAACCACTGGCATCTGGCGCCAAGAGCGCCAAGTTGGCGCCATCAGCGCCACAGGTCGACAGAAGCAGAATATTAAGGGCAAAACAGGGACTTCACAAGCTGGGTTATAAATACCCAATCCTCAGCATTCAATGCACGACTTCTTGGAGGGAAACACACAAAATAGGGTCTTAGAAAGCTTGGGTGCCTTAGCTAGGGTTTAAGGGAGTTGGAGGCTCAAGTGGAGGTTCTTCTCCATCTTCTTCTCCTTGCACTTCAGCTGGGTATGCCATTTTGTGTAACACAGCCAACCACAATGAGGTTTGGCTGATTTTATATTGTAGTTAGGGCCAAGCACAGAATGTAATCTCCTTTGGAGTGTATTAGATGCTATTCTTCATTTATATCAAGTTATTTCACTTTACTTTGATTCTTGCATGTTTCTATCTTGCTAGAACTGATCACTCTAAGTTGGGTATTGAAAGCTAGAGTTTACAATAGGAATATTGGGATTCTACGCTTGGACTTGAGTAAAGTGACAAGCTTTACATTGACTAGGGATAGAAGTGTATGCTTGCAACCATTTATTGCATCATTTAATGCTTAACCTAATAGCTGCCACTAAGGGATTAGGGTAATTAATTGGGTTAAAGGGTTAAGATCACTACAGAAGTAGGGCTTAGCTTTTATTGTATGAAGATGCATGTTGAGTGACTTGAGATAGATGACTATAGTAGACAATACATGTAAGAAGGTAGGAAGCATTTAGTGTGGGTTGCCCTAGCTACATTACTTCGTATATCGTTATAACCCTATTTACTTGTTGATAATAGTTAATGCTTATAATTAGGTTTAATTTCATTACTACACACACACAACAACAATTTCTTAAATTTATTTGTTCTCCAATCTATTGATATTAATTATAATTTAATCGGTCAAACAATCCTCGTGGGAACGATATCTTTCTTATCATTATATTACTTGAAACGAACGGTATACTTGCCGAGTTCGCAACAAGTTTTTGGCGCCGTTGCCGGGGATTGTTTTAGCCAATTTTGTTATAAGTTTTTATCTTTAAGATTGGATTTATTTTGTTACTGACCTGCTTCCAGAGTTTATGTGAGGTACCGCTGACCCCGTGAATCTACAGTTTGATCCTGAGATCGAAAGAACTATTAGCAAGAACCGGAAGTTAGCAAGACAAAGAAAGGAAGCAGAAGTATCTAGTTCTAGACCACAACAACAAGAAGAAGAGGAAGAACTAGATATGGCGGGAAGAGAGAACGAGCAGCCAAGACCTGAGGATGAACTCATGGGGGACATCCTTGCTCCTTTGTTCATCCGGCCTGCATCTAGCATAGTCAGACCACCTATACAAGCTAACAACTTCGACATCCACCCTTCTTTAATAAGCTTGGTGGAACGGAGTCAATTCGGTGGGGAGGATGATGAGGACCCTCATGACTTTGCCGATAGATTTATGATGATCTGCGATACCATCCGCCATCATGGAGTGTCAGATGATGCTATTAGATTGCGGCTCTTTCCTTTTGCTTTAAAAGGAAAAGCTTCCAAGTGGTTGGGCCACCAAGCTTCAAACAGTATAACCACTTGGGACGAGCTGATGGCAAAGTTATTTGCTCAATATTTCTCCATGGAAAAATACAACCGTGTGGTGAATGAGATCACCAATTTCACTCAGCTCCAAGGAGAAACATTATGTGTGGCATGGAATAGATTCCAAGAGCTGATCCGGCGATGTCCTCAATACGACATGCCAGTTGGGAAGAGGGTGCACATCTTCTTCAATGGGTTGTCACCTGAGTCCAAGCTAGTTGTAAATGGAGCTGCCGGAGGCTCCATAAGATCAAAGACCGCAGCCCAGACTCATGATTTGATCGACTCTTTGGCCCGTACCGAAAATGAGAGTGTTGTAACTCAGCCTAAGAGAGAGGTCATTCATTTGGGCAGTAGTGATGCAATGTTGGCAGAGCAGAAGTTGTTATCACAACAGCTAGCTATCCTCAATGCTAAAATTGACAAGTTAGAGATCTCAAAAGCTCAAGCTTCTTCAATTAAGGCAAGCGTGGTTGCATGTGAATATTGCCAAGGGGACCATGAGTCCAATGTTTGTCCAACCTTGGTGGGGGCTGATCCAATTCAGGTGAATGGAGTATGGTATGATCAGAGACCTCCACAAGGTTATCAACGGAATTACAATCAAGCTTCGGGGAGTGGTAGTTATCCAAGAAGACCACAAGGAGGTGGGTTGGATTACAAGTCTAACCACTATTTGCAACCACCTCCCATCCCTCCCAAGGAGCCATCAGAGTTAGAGAAGGCTATGTTGCAGCTGGCCAAAACCACCAACGATCACATCCAGAGCACTGATGCCTTTATGAATGAGACTAGGTCTCAACTGAAGAATCAAGGAGCGTCCATCAGGAATCTGGAGACTCAAATTGGCCAAATTTCTAAGCAACTATCCAAGAGACCACCTGGTCAATTCCCTAGTGATACTGTAGTAAATCCTAGGGAACATGCTAAGGCCATCACCACTAGAAGTTGACTTGTTCTTGCTCCTAAAGAGAAGGATAAAGTGGTGCCAAGAGAGGAGGAAAAGGAGATCCCTACAGCTGCTGCAGAGTTTAAAGAAGATGAACCATCTAGTAGCTCAAGGGAGAAAGAGAAAGGGAAGGAGAAGGAAAAAGTCTCTCCTGAACCTAAGCAACCTCTGGATTTTTCCAGATTTGAAAAACCTCCTTATCCATTGAAGACGAAGCAGAAGGCTCAACAGCAACAGTTTGCTAAGTTCTTAGAAATGTTCAAAAAGCTGCAGGTGAATATCCCATTTGCTGAAGCCTTGGCAAACATGCCCAACTATGCAAAGTTCATGAAGGAAATTCTGTCAAAGAAGCACAAGCTCCAAGAATGTGATACTGTAGTGCTTACAGAGGAATGCAGTGCCATCATACAGAGGAAGATGCCTTCCAAACTCAGAGATCCTGGAAGCTTTAACATTCCAATTGCCATTGGGAATGTCAATGTAGGGAGAGCTCTTTGTGATCTTGGTGCTAGCATTAACTTAATGCCTTTGACAGTATGCAAGTCCTTAGGCATTTCTGAGCTTAAACCCACCATGGTATCCCTTCAGTTAGCAGATAGATCGTTGAGAAAGCCAAGTGGAGTTTTGGAGGATGTTCTTGTCAAGGTTGACAAGTTTATTTTTCCAGCTGACTTCATAGTGCTGGACATGGCTGAAGAGAGTGAGATACCTCTCTTGTCGGGTAGACCATTCTTAGCCACAGCCCGTGCCTTGATTGGTGTGGAAAAAGGAAAGCTGGAGCTAAGGATGGATGATGAATAAGTGGTTTTTAATGTGTTTGATGTCATGAAGAACCCTTTTGACCGGAATGATTGTTTCCGTATTGATGTATTGGATGAATGTATCCAAGCTGAAGAAGTTTTGGTCCAAGGGATAGAAGGAGAATTAGAACCACAAGATTCCGTCATATCTCAAGAGGTGGTAGTGGAAGTTATGGAGGTTTTGGAGAAGAAGGCAACTGACATTGATGTTGGGGCACCAAAACTGGAATTAAAAGAGTTGCCAGCAGCTCTCAAATATGTGTTTTTAGGGGAGGATGATACCTATCCAGTAATAATCAACAAAAGCCTGACCATGAAAGAAGAAGAAAAGCTTTTGGATGTGCTGAAAAAATCATAAGACAACTATTGGTTGGTCCATTTCTGACCTAAAAGGGATCAACCCTTCCTTTTGCACTCACAAGATATTGATGGAAGATAATGTAAAGCCTGTGAGATAGCCACAAAGGAGGTTAAATCCTATCATGAAGGAGGTGGTCAGAAAAGAAGTTGTGAAGCTTCTTGATGCAGGTATGATCTATCTGATTTCGGATACCGCTTGGGTGAGTCCGGTGCAAACTGTGCCTAAGAAAGGTGGGGTCACCGTAAATCACTATATAAACTAGTTCCCACCTGTTGTTCTTTCAAAGAATCATCAGACGAGGAGATCATTTCTCCAAAAAAAGTTTAAAGTTTCAACCTTTAAGAGTCAGAAGGCACCATAAGGACATTCAAGCTTTTAGAAGTTGTCCACAAACCTCCCTTGACATTTTAAGGTAAGACACATAAGTTTTTCCGTTTCATTTGAGTTTGGAGTTAAGAGGAAAAATGACCCATATGAGTTAGGGTTGATTTTGGGTGATATTTCTTTGGAAAGATATGCTTAAGAGGTTGTTGTGATAAAGGTTCAACCTTGAAAGCTAACTTTTCTGGGTTTCTGGTATTTTGTTATGCCCAAATATTTTTGGGGGTTTACAAGTCAACATTGGAGGTATATGTATGAGATCTGGAAAAGAACCGGGTTCTTTTCATCAAACGGTTGAAAATCGTTCTTGATATCTTTCTTGCTTGGTGTAGGCTTGATAAAGAAGATATCTATAGTCTTGAACACGAGGCTGAGGTAGTTGGTGCTGTGATCTGAAGGTAAGCTCTCTATTCTTGGGAGTTATTCCCTTGATTGTATTCCACCATTCTCATGAGGAGTGATGGTTGTTGAATGTCATGGTGCGTGTATTTACATTGTGTGTTATTGCTTTTTGATTGAAAACATACATGTAATGGAGATGTGCACTGGTTATCTAATTTGTATAACTGGATATACATTTGTGTACGAGGAGTGCACTGGTTGGCTAATTTGTATATCTCGATATACATTTGTGCATGTCGGTGCTGGAATGGCATATTGGTGGAATTATCATGTGGAGTCTGTAGCCTGGGACCTCAGGCCGGGATACGTGATGTGTACGCGGAGTGCACTGGAAGATATACAAGAGTGCACAATATGTGTACTGGCTGTCTAACTTGTATATCTGATATGCAATTGTGTATGATATCTGCACTGGTTGGCTAAATTGCATATTTATGCTGGAATGGCACGTTGGTGGGGTTATGTACATGCGTTGTTTATTAAAAGGCAGGGTTAGCTATGTTATTTATAATGCCAATATAAATGCTATGTACTGTGGAAGTGAACCAGGAGGAGGTGAGTCTCCAAGAACCCTGAGTTTACTGAGATTGTATCTCACCCCAGTTGGGGATTACATTTTATTGTAGGTGATAGCCGGAAAGCTAAGGACGAGGTCCGGGGTAAGAGACCCGAGTAAGGGTTGTTCAGCGGATCTCAATTGAGAGGCCGAGTTGGCTGAGGCTAGTTTAAGAGTACCAGGATGCGTCCGTGCTAGATTTTAGTAAAGCTTGCCAAATTCGGACCTAGGCAAGTACCAGGACATGTTCCTGGGCTTTTGTCGAAGCTGGACCTGGGAGATTGATCATGCGATATTTCTTGAAATTTGCAAATATGCATAAAAGAAGAGAGGAATATGTTTCATTAGTGTAACATGTACATATTCCCTCCGTTATTTATCGGATGGGCCTTATTAAAACCTTTCAAGTGAAAAACCCAGTGGGAAAAAAA
>QARZ01039522.1:0-18665 GCA_013407115.1 Glycine latifolia
AGGTCCAAGTCTCAAAACCAACTGCAAGCACTTTATTACTATTATTTTTTTTATTCAATGCCTAAGTCAATAATTGCTTTTATTATCATTCCAAGCAAGCAATACATGTGACTAGCAGTCCAATCATGCAATCCTCTAGATTTTGAGTCCCCTCATGCAATTGGATTGCCCTCAGATTAGCCATTATATGTTGCAAAGCTTCTTGGGTCTTTTTAGCTCTTGCTCTTGTCATGGGCCCTCCTATGCCTTGTATTGGGTCTTGGTCTTGGGGTTGGTCTTTGATGTCCTCATCATGGTCCGAAAGAAGGACGACTCATGGAGGTTTTGTGTCGATTACAGAGCTTTGGACATCGTGACAATCAAGGATCGCTTTCTTATTTCAATGGTCGATGAACTTTTGGATGAATTATATGGGTCTACTATATTTTTGAAGCCAACCTTGAGAGCAGGGTACCATCATATTCGATTAGCATCGGAGGGTACTTTTAAAACTGTATTTTGCACGACTAATGGGCATCTTGAATTCTTAGTCATTCCATTTGGCTTGACTAATGCTCCATCAATGTTTTAAGCGAAAATGAAAACCGTCTTTAAGCCATTCCTTCACAAATTCATCTTAGTTTTCTTTGACGATATTCTTATCTATAGTGCGACCTAGTAGGAGCATTTGGAACATTTACAGTTAGTCTTGCCACAACAACAACAACATTAGTTATTTGATAAATTTAGCAAATATGAATTTGGGGTCTCACAAATTTCTTACTCGGGGCATATCATTTCAGAGTTAGAGGTAATAGCTGATCCTTCTAAGTTAAGTGCAATTATCACATGGCTCTATTGCTCATGCCTTAACTGATCTCCTCAAGAAGCATGCCTTAGCGTGGACAGAACAAAATGACGCTGCATTTCAATATCTAAAAAAACTATGACCACCGTCTTAGTGTTGAGCTTACCATACTTTTCCCTTTTTTTTTGGCGTTACTACTAATGCATTTGGGGTTGCCATAAGGGCTGTCTAATCTCCTTTTGAACACCCGATTGTGTTTTACAACAAGAAGATGAGTACTCGAATGCAGTCAACTAAAAATACAATGAATACACTGCAAATGAACCAATATGGGGTGAATTGGTTCAAACCAGATATTTAAAACTTTCTGAAACAAATTGCGGAATTAAAACTTTGGATTGTATCACTAGTTCACCTTTTTCAAATTCAGAAATCTTTCTTCACCGAAGATCAACCTTGTTATGAATGCAATGACAGAAAATGTTTATTTGATAATAGTGCTTGATTTCACAAAGACATGTAATGAAACATACAGAATTTTAAACAAGAGACAATGTAGTTATACTAGTTCACCTCTCAAACCTTAGAGGCTACATCCAGTTGCTTCCAACCCACACTAGGTTAAAGTAATTATTATATCAAATAATCTTTTACAAGCAATTCACAAGTGACTCTCTTTATCAACACTAGACAAAGCTACTGATTCTAAAACCCTATTAGAATACAAATCACCAAGATACTGAGAACCCTACTCAGAACATCCCCAAACCTAGAGAACCCTACTCTAGTATGCTTGAAAAGAAACAAATTGATATATCACAATACAACAGAAAATGTTAGAACATCTAAAAAGATAGGTTCAAGATAAACACAACCTGTGATCCTTCATGTATGAATGAATGAAATGAAATGAAATGAGATTACCACACTCTTCAGGTTGTAAAAAATATTAGCTCAGAATCACTATCTTGAAAACATTCTTTTCTTTAACACATCTTCTAAAAAAACTCAAAATTCTTGATCCTTACAAGAAATGTTTTTCACTCAGAAATCAGTCTCTGAAACTCTTAGTAAGCTTTTTGTCTTTTGGGTAAATCACTCATTTGTTCAGAACAATTCGTTCAATATGTATTTATAGAGAATAGACTCATAAAGCTTTATATAAAACAAAATTAACTGACAATAATCGATTAATCCGCTGGTATAATCGATTAAATTGCCATATGTAATCGATTAAAGCAACTAAATAATCAATTAATATGTTCATCAACTTTCTGGAAATGGTTTCATGAAAAAATAATCGATTAAACCGTACTGTAATCGATTAAACCAGAAAAACATCAAGACAAACAAATTAAGATAATCGATTATTCCAGTGATGTATGGTTTTTCATAAAACACTATGTAATCGATTACAAGAAGCTTGTAATCGATTAAACTATTCTTCAAGGTTTTCCAGAAACATATGAATGTCTTTAATCGATTAAACTGTTTGTGTAATCGATTAAAGCAGTAAGTTTTGCTTTTTTAAAAAACTTAGCCATTGAGAACTCAATTTCTTATAAAACCATTTGATTTCTTTGAGACTGAAAACCATGTATGCATGATCATGAGAATGCACATGCTAATGAAAGATCACAAGGCAATTTACTTGAACCACTTAGACTAATTACAAATGCCTTCAAATTATTGGGCATGTAAAAAGCTAAAACATCATCAAGCCTTCAACCTTGCTTCAATCTTCTTGCAGCTCCCTTAAAATCAACAATCTCCCTCTTTTTGGCTTTGAGCATGCCAAATCAATTGTCCATTTGTCTAATCTTTTAATTGCTTTAGAGGGATGAATGATTCCTGAAATTTAAGTCATCTTTTTGCAAGAACAAGCATAAGCATCAATCATTCCATTTAAAATATGCTACCCCTGTCTTGGGTAGTTTTTTTTTTTAAAGATAAAAGCATACATGCAATACATGTTACATACAATGTTATATACATTTATTTCAACTCTCCCTCTAAACTTATTACAATTATTTTTTCCCCCTATTTGGCTTATGAAAGACAAAAAATGATTATAGTATGAACAAGAGGAGTAAAAGGAGAGAAAAAAATAAATACTTGTATTAATGAAAGTGCAAATAGTACATTAATCAACAATGAAAAACTTGAAACAATAAAATAGTAAACAATTCATAACATAATTGAAAACAATAGGAATACCCACAATTAACCAAGAGGGGGGGTGAATTGGTTATAACTTGGTCTTTTAAAATTTTCTTTTCTAAATCAGAGTTAGGATCTTAATCACTTTAAAACTAAGAAACCTTTAATTCAATCAATTCACTCAGCTCAAGGAATCAATGTCTCAAAACAAAACTTGTTAAGCAATGATAAGAATTCAAAGAATCAATGAACAAGATCACCAAAAGAGATTAGAGAGTAGAGAATCAACACAAGAAGTTATACCGGTTCACTTCTCAAGAGAAGCTACATCCAGTTTCTAATCAACACTAGATTAGAATTCCACTATTGAAAATATCAGTTCTTACAAGCTAATTACATTTACTCTTTATCAAGCCTAGATAAAGAAAGGAAATCTAAAACCCTATTAGACACCTTAACAAGAATCAGAGAACACTACTCTAGTGCAAGCCTCAAGAACAAATTACAATAGGAACCAAATACAAAATAATTCAAAATAGAATTACACCCAAAGAGAATGGAGAGAAACAACCTGATGATCCAATGATTATGAATGCAAAATGAATTACCAATAGTGTTGAATCACCAAAATGATACTCAGAACATGCTCTCCTATTCCTCTTTGAAAGACTCTTGCCCAAGTAATCAATCAAGAACTCATGTGATTTAAGAAAGGGGACAAGAGGTTTATAAGCACAAAAAAACTCTTTGAATCTTGGTGAAAGCTTGAAGGTAATCAAAAATTCGTATTTCTCAAGTTTTTGAAAACAGGGCAAGCCTTTACCTATTTATAACAAACTTTCATAACTAACAATGATCGATTAAACCAGCCATATAATTGATTACAACACTTATGTAATCGATTAAATCACCATTTTAATCGATTAAAATGTTCATGAGTTTTCTGGGTTTGAATAACGAACAAGATAATCGATTAATTCGAGCTGTAATCAATTATTCCAGTAGCACTGTATTTCATAATAGCTTGTGTAATCGATTATGAGAAATGGTAATCGATTATTCTAGTGCAACATTTTTTTAGTAAAGCGTTGTGTAATTGATTACGAATCCTGGTAATCGATTATTCCAGTGCAACATTTTTTTCTTAAAGCGTTGTGTAATCGATTAAGAATCCTGGTAATCGATTAGTCTAGTAGAACCATCTTTTTCAAAAAGCTTATGTAATCGATTACAAATAATGGTAATCGATTAAAGTGTTCATGAAAGCTTTTCCAGGTTTGAAAACGAAGCAAATAATCGATTAATTAGCTATGTAATCGATTATTATAGTGCACTTTGCATTTTTCCAAAAACAATGCTTCTTAGGTTCTTTTGTAAAAAATATGCTTGGATTCTTAGTTAAAACACTTAGGCAATTGAATGATTGAATGCATGCAATGCAAGGATCAATAGATTGAACTCTTTAATACTTGATTTGATTTGCAATCTTCCAAGGCATGTGAAAAAGCACAAAATCATTCTTCAAGTCCTAAGCTTCAAGCTTTAAGAAGCTCCCCCTATTTTCAACAATAATGAGTAATGAAAATTAAGCAACAATCTAGAGAGAGAAAAAACACAAGTAATCTAAGCAAATTTATCAACATCATCATGTGCAAGCCTAACTTCTATGTTCTCCAATCTAGATTTCATCTCTTCCATAGATGAATTTGTCTCAGCTCTATGCTCATGATGAAGAGACAACAATGCATCCATTTTTTGAATCATAAGAGACTCAAAAGGACTGTAGGATGGTTGAGTAGAACCTTCAACCTCTTCTCCTTCTTCTGCATCAGCTTCCTCTTCAGCATCGACTGGAGGCAATTGTTGCCCAGCCATCTGCCATCCATAAGGTGTCTTAACCATTCCAAGCTTGGTTAGATGTTTCTCCTTAATGAGGCTATTGCTAGAATTTGTGTTGTCAACAACCTCATTAGTTACATCAACCTTGAAGTAATCAATAAATCTGGAAATCAGAACAGCATATGGAAATGGGTAATTCATCAATCTTTTGGACTTAAGCATGATCTCCTGAATAATAAGGATCCAATTCATCTGAATACCATTTTTCAGACCATAAACAATCTGAATATCATCATCTGTGGCTTATGCATGATTAGTGGACCTAGGAGTCAAGATTTAGGTGATGATATAATGAAGGAGTCTGTCCTCATGAGTCATAGGACCTGTGCTGAGTCTCAACTTCAGCCTCATTTGAGGGTCAAGAAGCATCCCTTTGTAGGTCTCCACTCTATTATATCCTTCAGCTTCCTCCTCAAATTTCCTTTCTCCATCAAAGGAAATGCCAGCCACCTCCTACCAAATTTCAGGAGTAATTTCCGTGGCAACTCCATTTACTTGAGACAAGATAGTCCCCTCCATGGAAAATCTAGAACAGGTGTAAAACACCTTCACTAACTCAGGGTAGAAAGTACCCTTCATCTCAACAAACTTCTTCAAACCTTGGGCTTTAAGCAAGGCAGGGAATTGAAAACCTTCTCTACTGGACCAGCCAAGGTCAAGGTGTTTAGGTGGAAATATTAGTTCGTTGGCATTGAATTGGAGGTAGGTCATTTTCTCACGCTCATTGGAAAACCAATGATCTAACCTATTCATTGCAGGGTTAGAAGTTTCAGCAGCCTTTCTCTTATAAGTGTTGGTTCTTTTAGGAGCAGACATAATGGCAATATGAGGAAAGGCTTATTTGAATAAAGTTTCTAGACTCAAAAGAAGAACAACACAGCAAAGCTTAAGATTGAAGATGAGAATGGTGTGTTTATTCCCTTTAACATAGGCTGTTTATATAGATGAATTTGGGCTCCAAAATTGAAATTTGAAATGTGTAGCAGTTAATACAAATTAACCCACTAAAATTAAAGCACACTAGATTCAAAATTTGAATTTGGTGGCAATTGGGCAGTTATAATTTCCAAGATAAAATCTGCAGATTCTACAGTAACTCCATGAATAATTGATTATATGCTTATGTAATCGATTAATTCATAAGCAGAATCAGTTTCTGCAGAGGCTGTAATCAATTATTTTGAAGTGTAATCGATTATTCCAGTGAAGATTTGAGCTTTCAGACAATTTTCATACAATATAATCGATAACCATTCACTATAATCGATTATTCCAGTGAATTGAAATTTTGTAAAAGAATTTTAAGCTTATGTAATTGATTATTTCGATGGCGTAATCGATTATTCTAGTGACTTTCATTTTTTGGAAACATTTTCCATGAAGAATAATCGATTATCCTGTTAATCTAATCAATTACCTAAGCACAAACATCAATCATAAAGGCTTTTCAAGTTAATTTAATCGATTAATTCATGCCTTAATCGATTATTGTAACGACCTAAATATTTACTTATTTTTATTGTTACTTAAGGTTAAATTTCTAAGGAACGTATAATAGTAAAATTTTTAAAACGTAAAATTTGCAATAGATTTGTTACTCATATACATAGCCAATGTCTCTGATACAAAAGTTCATATAATACAAGTACACTATTTTTCTCAAAAATCCAGCGTAATTCATAACTTCTTTTATATATCTTCACTACTCCAAGGCCTCATGGAACCTGTCCATCATTGTCATCTAAAAAAAATAGGAAACAAATAGGGTGAGAAATAAATTTCTCAGTAGGCAAAACTAAATCCTGATCCTATTATTAGGTTAGTAAAATCTTTCAAATAATCAAACACATCCACAAGTAATATGCAACTATATGAATGCATGAGATGAACTATCCCAGGGCAAATGGCCTCCACATATCGTACTGTATGTGGCCACACTGAGTGTGGACGCTGCTATAGTCTTACGTAAACATGCATGAATTTTTGCCATATATCCTTGCACCTGGGTACTACATATCGTACTGTATGTAGCATCAGATTCTGTTTCCCCAAAGTCTCGTACTGGACTTGGAACATGGAAACATGAATCCACCTATCTTATTCACATCAACATCCATCCATAATAAAAATCAAATCTATAAGCAAAATACATATTATCTTATGGAAAAATATTTTCATCATATAAGTATCATAAGTATGGTTACACCACCATAATATGTATCTTAAGTATGGTTACACCACCATACCTTAATCAAGTAACATTGTTACCAATTTTTATACATAACCGGAGAATAGTTTTTAATTATAGAAAAATTATGTTAGTAATCTAACTAATAATCCTCAATATAAATAATATATATTCCTTTAAAACTTTACAAGAAAAGATTCAAACCTAGTATGCATCTTGATTCTCCTTTCACTTACCATCTTTACTAATTAATCCTCAAGATTGAATCATTCAAGTATTTAAACCATTTAACTACATACCATTCATCCTCTACTTCTAAAATTTAAATCAAAACATTTCCATAAAAATGACAGCAGACAGCCCAAAATATCATCAAAATCACCTTTAAAAGATCATCAATTGGGCTTCCATACATCACTAATCTTTATGCGTATAAAATCAACACCTATCTTATGGTTTAAATCAACATATTCTCATAAAAAAAAAACAACCTTCAATATCACGAAATTTCAAGCCTAAATGTTAACCATAAATCATCCTACTAAATCATGCAAATTAATCCAAACCATTGATTAACTAGAGATTTAAGTTTAACCTACCTCAAGTGAGTTTGATTCTTGAAATTGAATGGATAAATGGCTTCCTTCCTTCCTTCCTTCCTTGGAAGAATCCTCTAAGAGATGAAGCCTTGATATCCTTTCACTAAGCTTGTCAAAAGTTCTTCCTAAGGTTGCTAGGTTTTTCATGAAATTTCTTTAAGGTGATTGGTTTGTTTTTTCTTACTTGATTCAAGCTTTAATAGAGAAAGAGGAAATGAAATGAAGATGGTTTAGGGAGAGAGTGGTCATGTGAATGAGCTAGGAGGGATGGCTTGGAATGGTTTGCACTTAGGTTCCTCCTCCTCCCTTTATATAGTGTTGAAGAAATGATTACTTAGAGAAAAATCTCATAAGTCATCATTATTCCTTTACAAGTGTCCCTACACTTGTTATAATCTTAAGGCTTATTCCTTTCTTTCTTCCAAGTGTCCTACCACTTGGCATGATCTTAGAGCTTCTTCTCCTTTGCTTCCAAGTGTCCAAAATCATGAAGTTTCTCCATTTTTCTTGCATTTTCGTGAAGTAGCTCATTCTTGAGTTTATCCCAAACCTGTTTTAGTAAAATTCTAATTCTGGATTCGTTAACCGTTGGATCTCTTTAAAATTTTAAAGTTACACTACTATCTCACATATGTAACTTGTGACCGTTGGGATTGTTGAGATAATGTTTATAACTGTCCACGTGCAAGATGGAAGAGTGTAGAGAAATCTTGGCTTGATTTTTATGTTATCTTGCATCCAAGCCATACAAGTGTCATGCCACTTGTTTCTATCATGTGGCTTGCTTTCCAAGTGGCTTATCATGAAGTTTCTGGCCTCTTCTACATGTTTTCTCACGTGAAGGACCAATCTAAAGGGAAGGAATACCAATTTTTCTTCCTTTTATGCCACATGTGGTCATTTTTGATGATGAATAAAAATCTAGTTTCAATATGGTATTTTTCTTTAAAAAGAAATCCAATTTAATTTGAATTATTTTATCTAAAGAAAATGTTGAATATTGGAATTCTAAATGTTCCTAAGAATTGATCCCAATGATAGTTTAAATTAATTTCAAGCAGTCTTATACAGGGAAATACATAAACCTTTCATTCTAGACTATATCTTTATCTTACTTTTGATTTCTTCTGACCATCAAAATTACTAAACCATTTTATTAAATTGGTTTATACATTCTATAATTAAGAGAAATCCTTAGATTATATGTATCATCTTTCCATGTTTTTCTTATGCTTGAATTTTCTTAAATAAAGTCTCAAAGTTGTTATCTTGAAAAATTCCTAGAAATTTTATTCTAAAGTTTTGTGTCTCAAAATATTTTGATACTTAGTTAGCTAAGTGTATTCTATAATTCCATTAGGTTTCTACAAAATTTTTAAAGTTATTTGAGCATTTTTGGCCTAGGGGCATATTGGTAATTTTGTCATGCTTCCTAGGGGCATTTTGGTCATTTTTCAAAAATATACAAGGGTATTTTTTTGTAATTTTCATCCTAAGGGTATTCTAGTAATTTCTACTTTATGGAAAGAGTGATTTAGTCATTTCTCTTCAAATATACTTGTATCCAAACATCATCACATTTCCACAAGTGTTTAATAAAATTTTTAGGATGTTACAATTATTACAGTAAAATTATCAGTATGAATAGTGATTATGCAGCAAATTTCGAATTTGTATGATTTTGAGATGAATGGCCAATAAATGATGCAATTTCATGTAAATGAGCATATACACATAAAGCTAACACACGCTAGTTTCATCTAGTATCCCTAGCATGTTTCTAAGTGTGTAGAATCTATCTCTATCCAAAGGCTTAGTGAAAATATCAGCTAATTGATAGTTGGTTTCAACAAACTCAATTATGATGTTACCCTTTTGGAAAATGATGTCTGATCTCAATGTGCTTGGTCCTTGAGTGCATAATAGGATTTTTGGATATGTTGACGGCACTTGTGTTATCACACAACAATGCTATCTCCTTTATCTCAACACCAAAGTCTTGAAGTTGTTGCTTCAACCAAAGACTTTGTGCACAACAGCTTCCAGCAGAAATATATTCAGCTTCAACAGTGGATAAGGCAACACATGATTGCTTCTTGCAATGTCAAGAAATCAATGAGCTTCCTAACATGTGGCATGTTCCACTTGTACTCTTTCTATCCAATTTGCACCCTGCAAAGTCAGAATCAGAATATCTAATCAAGCTGATAGATGTACATTTTGGATTCCAAAGTCCTACTCTTGGTGTAGACTGGAGATACTTGGGGATTCTCTTGACTGCAGTTAGATTGGATTCTTTGGGATTTGCTTGATATCTAACACACAAGCAAACACTCAACATAATATCAGGTCTACTAGCAGTTAAGTATAAGAAGGATCCAATCATTCCTCTGTATTTAGACTCATCAACACTTTTTCCCTTGTCATCTGAATCAAGATAGGTAGATGTTGCCATTGGTGTTGCAGCATCCTTGCAATTTTCCATTTCAAACTTCTTGATCATCTCTAGACAGTACTTGGCTTGACTAAGGAAAGTTCCATTCTTTAATTGCTTGACTTGTAGTCCTAGAAAGAATGTAAGTTCCTCTATCATTGACATCTCAAATTCACTCTGCATTGAGACTGAAAATTCTCTGCACATAGATTGATTAGTTGAACCAAAAATAATGTCATCTACATAGATTTGAACCAACAAGATATCATTTCCTCTTTTCTTGATGAACAAGGTTTTGTCAACTTGACCTCTTATGAAAGATTGTTCAAGCAGAAATTTGCTTAACCTTTCATACCAAGATCTTGGTGCTTGTTTCAAACCATACAAAGCTTTTCTTAATTTGAAAACATGGTTAGGATGTTTGTGATCAACAAATCTAGGGGGCTGGTCTACATATATTTCTTCTTCAATGTAACCATTTAAAAATGCACTTTTGACATCTATTTGAAACAATTTGAAATTCATCAAACATGCATATGCAAGTAACAACCTAATAGCTTCTAATCTAGCTACTGAAGCATAAGTTTCCTCATAGTCTATGCCTTCCTCTTGGTTGTATCCTTTAGCAACCAATCTAGCCTTATTCCTTACTATGATTCCACTTTCATCTAGCTTGTTACGAAAAACCCATTTTGTGCCAATAGGTTTATGAGTTGATGTTCTAAGGACTAATTCCCAAACTTCATTTCTTTTAAATTGGTTTAACTCATCATGCATAACCATTAACCAATTTTCATCCAGCAAAGCTTGATCAATACTTTTTGGTTCAATCTGTGAAACAAAAGTCGTGGTACAATAAAGATTTCTTAAAGAGGATCTAGTAGAAACTCCCTTGGATACTTCCCCTATTATATTATCAAGAGAAAGATCTTTAGTTGTCCTCCAATCCTTGTGATTTTGTAAAGGAGTTGATTGTTCTAGTACATCATTTGGTTTAGCCTTTTCTTTATCATTCAGATCATTAACTTGCAAAAATTCTTCCTTTTGTCCTGCATCATCATCAGACTCCAAATTCTCTTTGGAAGGGTTAGATTCATCACAAATGACATGGACAGATTCCTCAACACACAATGTTCTTTTATTAAAGATCCTATAAGCTTTACTTTGCAAAGAGTAACCAAGAAAAATTGCTTCATCAACTTTAGAATCAAATTTGCCAAGAGAATCTTTACCATTATTTAATACAAAACACTTGCAGCCAAATGCTCTCCAATGAGATATGTTTGGTTTCCTTCCTTTGTATAGTTCATAAGGGGCTTTCTTCAAAATAGGCCTTATGAGAATTCTATTCAAAGTATAACAAACCGTACTTACAGCATCAGCCCAAAAATGCTTTGGCAAGTTTGTTTCATTTAGAAGTGTTCTTTCCCCTTCCCCAAGAGATCTATTTTTCCTCTGCACAACACCATTTTGTTGGGGGTGTTCTTGGAGCTGAAAAATTGTGATTAATTCCAAACTCTTCACAGAATTTTTCAAAGTATTGATTTTGGAATTCTCCACCGTGATCGCTTCTAATTGAAACAATATTGCAAGCTTTTTTATTTTGAATTATCTTGGCTAACTTTCTAAATGTTGTGACTACATCACTCTTGGATCTTATGAATAAAGTCCATGTGTATCTTGAGTAATCATCTACAATAACAAGCCTATAGAAATTTCCTCCCAAGCTCATGGTTCTTGAAGGACCAAATAAATCCATATGAAGCAACTCAAGAGGTCTAGTAGTAGAAACAACATTTTTGCTTTGAAAAGAATTCTTTGTTTGTTTCCCTCTTTGACAAGCTTCACATATTTTATCCTTCTCAAACTTAAGCTTAGGTAAGCCTATGACCAAATTCTTTTTCACAAGATTATTCATATGATGTATATTTATATGACTAGCTCTTCTATGCCATAACCAAGTTTCATCAGTTTTACTTACAAGGCAACTAGTCTTATGAATGAATGCATGGTCAATGAACAAAACATAAATGTTACCCTTTCTCTTACCAACATGGATAACCTCACCACTTTGATTGTCACAAATCAAACAGTAATTGTCATTGAATGACACTTTAAATTCTTTGTCACATAATTGACTTATGCTTAGGAGATTATGTTTCATGCCTTCAACATATAAGACATTTCTAATAATAGTTTTGAGGCTGTTTCCTATGCTTTCTTCTCCAATTATCTTCCCTTTGTTATTATCGCTGTAGGTGATAAATCCTCCATCTTTTAGTATAACATTTGTAAGCATGGAAATATCACCCGTCATGTGCCTAGAGCAACCACTATCAAGATACCATAGTGATGATTTTGCTCTTAGACACACCTGCAAAATTCAAATCAAGTAACAAGGAAAGGTACCCAATTGAGGTTGGGTCCATAGGGGTTAGCTATTTTCTTTTCCTTTTTCACCCAAACACATTCTCCATTAGGCACATAATATTTTCTTGCATAGCATTTAAAAGATGTATGTCCCTTCTTCATGCAATAGTTACAAGTTACAGCTCTTGATGATCATTCAAAGTAAGCATTTTGATTAATCTTTGATTTATAAAAGCTCCTTTGACTCTTCTGTTTTGGTGGTACAAATATGGTTTTTCCACAAGATTTTGAACCATGTTTGTATCCCAAACCAGAAGTATCTCCAGCATATTTTTGCACACTTAACATTTCAGCCAAGATGCATTTTCCTCTATACAGCCTTCTCAGAAGATCAACCAAATAGTTATTTTCTGAAAGAAGTAACATATACTTTTCTCCTTGGCTTCTTTTGAAAGTATCAAACTCATCTTGTAACAATTTACATTTTTCTACCTTAGAAGAGGAAGAAGGACATATACAACCATTGGCCTTGTAACTTGAAAGAAATTTTTCATTCTCCTCTTTCAACTTACAAAGTTCACTTTGCATTTCTGCAAGTTTGGTGATATGCCATCTTAGATATCCTTTAAGCTTATTATTTGCCTTTGCTAGCCTTTGAGCTTCATCATGCATTTAATGAAAAGCATCAACAATGTTATCATATTGAGAACTTACCTCAGATTTAGCACTTGAGTAATCATCATCACTCAATGTTGAAGTGAAGCACACATTTGCTTCTTCTTCATTCTCACTGCTTGATTCAGAACTTGTTGATTCATTATCTTCCCACGCAATGTAAGCTTTCTTTGGCTTTCCTTACTTCTTAATCTTCCTCTCACCTTGTTGTTTCTTTAAGAAGATTGGACATTCAGATTTGATGTGTCCAGGCTTTCTACATTCAAAACACGTAAAGTTGGTGGAGGTGTAGTTGTCATTCTTTTTATTGTTGATGTTGTTGAACTTTTTGAATTTTCTATTTTTGTTCCTTCTCATGAATTTGCTAAACTTTTTGACAATAAGATTCATGTTGTCATCTTCATCTTCTGCATTGGTTAGTTGTGATATTTCAATTTCATATTCAAGTAGCTTACCAAATAGTGCAGCCATGGATATTTTGGATAGATCTTTTGATTCCTTGATAGCTGTAACTTTTGGTTGCCATGGTCTTGTAAGACACTTCAAGATTTTGATGTTCAATTCTTCAGTATCAAATATCTTTCTAAGGCCAAGAAGATGATTGAAAATATGAATGAATCTTGTTTGCAGCTGAGAAATGGTTTCTGTATTGACTTCATCTATACCTTCATGAGTTACTTCTAGAATTTCCCCCATTTCTTTTGCACTTCTGCATCTCACAGTTCTAAAAAATTCATCAGAAGACAAAGCAGATGTTATCATATTTTTAGCTTTAAAGTCATATTGCACAACCCTCTTTTCTGCATCTGTCATTTCATCCCATTCTTTGGGAACCAATTTATTATCAATAGTTTTCATAGGAATCAAAGGACCTTTTTCAATTGCATTCCATGCACTGGGATCATTGGATTGAATAAAGATCTGCATTCGATTTTCCAAAAACTAAAATGCTCACCATCAAACATTGGTGGACGATTGAGAGAAGCTCCCTCTCTAAAGGTTATTTGACTAGTATTCATTTTCTTTTAAAAAGAAAGTGATCTTGAATAACTTTCAAGAACCAGCTCTTGATACCAATTGAAAATACAATGAATACACTACAAATGAACCAAGAGGGGGGTGAATTGGTTCAAACCGGATATTTAAAACTTTCTGAAACAAATTGTGGAATTAAATCTTTGGATCGTATAACTAGTTCACCTTTTTCAAATTCATAAATCTTTCTTCACCCAAGATCAACCTTTGTTATGAATGCAATGACAGAAAATGTTTCTTTGATAATAGTGCTTGATTTCACAAAGACATGTAATGAAACATACATAATTTTAAACAAGAGACAATATAATTATACTGGTTCACCTCTCAACCTTAGAGGCTACATCCAGTTGCTTCCAACCCACACTAGGTTAGAGTAATTACTATATCAAAGAATCTTTTACCAGCAATTCACAAGTGGCTCTCTTTATCAACACTAGACAAAGATACTGATTCTAAAACCCTATTAGAATACAAATCACCAAGATATTGAGAACCCTACTCAGAACCCCAAACCTAGAGAGCCCTACTCTAGTATGCTTGAAAAGAAACAAATTGATGTATCACAATGCAACAGAAAATGTTAGAACATCTAAAAAGATAGGTTCAAGATAAACACAACATGTGATCTTTCATGTATGAATGAATGAAATGAAATGAGATTACCACACTCTCCAGGTTGTGAAAAATAATAGCTCAGAATCACTATCTTGAAAACCTTCTTTTCTTTAACACATCTTCTCAAAAAACTCAGAATTCTTGATCCTTACAAGAAATGTTTTACACTCAAAAATCAGTCTCTGAAACTCTTAGTAAGCTTTTTGTCTTTTGGGTAAATCACTCATTTGTTCAGAACAATTCGTTCAATATGTATTTATAGAGAATAAACTCACAAAGCTTTATATAAAACAGAATAAATTGACAGTAATCGATTAATCCACTGGTGTAATCGATTAAAGCAACTAAATAATTGACTAATATGTTCATCAGCTTTCTGGAAATGGTTTTATGAACAAAATAATCGATTAAACCAAAACAACATCAAGACAAACGAATTAAGATAATCGATTACATAATGAGATAATTGATTATTCCAGTGATGCATGGTTTTTCATAAAACACCATGTAATCAATTACAAGAAGCCTGTAATCGATTAAACTATTCTTCAAGGCTTTTCCAGAAACATATGAATGTCTTTAATCGATTAAACTGCTTGTGTAATCGATTAAAGCAGTAAGTTTTGCTTTTTTTAAAAACTTAGCCATTGAGAACTTAATTTCTTATAAAACCATTTGATTTCTTTGAGACTAAAAACCATGTATGCATGATCATGAGAATGCACATGCTAATGAAAGATCACAAGGCAATTTACTTGAACCACTTAGACTAATTACAAATGCCTTCAAATGATTGGGCATGTAAAAAGCTAAAACATCATTAGTGTTTATATGCCATGACATACCAACATTGTTGCAGATCCCTTGCTCGCACCACTGAGACCTGAAATTTTGTTTATGGCTTTTACCCTAGTCCCTTTCAATGTCAGACAAGCATTAGTGTTTTATCAGGAATGTATTTATGTTTATGAAGAATTTGAACTGCAGCCCAAGTTATTGCTAGAATACCATGCTACACCTTTAGGCGGTCATTCTGCGGTAAAAGCTACTCTAACTAGACTAGATGCAGGCTTTACATGGCCCTACATGGCTGACGATGTTAATCAATTTGTCCATACTTGTACCATATGTTAGTAGCACAACTATTCTATTGAGAATTCTAGTGGTCTTTTGCAACCTCTCCCAGTACCTTGTAATGTTTGGGAAGATGTGTCAATGGATTTCATAACCCATCTTCCTATGTCACAAGGAAAATACACCATTTGGGTCACCATTGATCGTTTGACCAAATATGCCCATTTTTTTGTTTTGCCATCAACATTCTCTGTTGCATCATTAACACCGGTGTTTCTTTCAAAAGTGTACAAACTTCATGGAATGCTTTGAAATATTGTCAGTGACTGTGACCCAGTGTTTGTAAGTCATTTTAGGAGAGAACTCTTTCGTTTGCAGGGACAATGTTATCTTTTAGTAGCCCTTACCATCCCTAACCTGATGGGAAAACATAGGTGACCAATTAAATTTTGGAAATCTACCTTCGTTGTTTCGTTGGTGATGCACTGTGTCGGTGGGTTCAATTTCTCATGCTAGCTTAATGGTGGTACAACACTTCATATAAATCTGCCATTCATAAGACTCCTTTTGAGGCTCTCTATGGTTGCACTCCTCCGACCGTTCATTCTTTCATTGAGGGTTCAACAACTGTGGCTTCCCTTAAGCAGCCCTTGCTCAAACGACGACAACACCTCACTTTGATACGAGACAACATGGCCAAAACTCAAAGTCGTATTCGCAACCACACTGATAGCCATCATTTAGACCCTTCTTTTTAATCTAGAGAGTGGGTATGGTTGCTTTTATAACCTTATTGTGAAACATTTGTGAGGGGTCATGGCTCGATCAAGTTGGGAAAATGTTATTTCGGACCTTATCGAATCAATCGTGTCATTGGTCTAGTCACCTATGAGTTGGTTTTGCCTAAAGGTGCTCGAATCCACCCTGTGTTTCATGTTTCTAATCTTAAGCCCTTTCATGGGACATTGCCCATTGAACTGCTGACATTAGACTCTTTAGTTACAATAACTTTGGTTGACTTCATCCATTTCATATACTGGATAGCTGCATGCAACACATGTTAGAGTCAGGGGGAGCTCAAGAGGATCAAGAAGCTGAGTCTCAAGTCTACAAAGTGTTTAGGTTTTTTTATATGCCAAATTAATTTGACTGGTAGTTGTAATTTGTGTATGAGATGAAACTTCCAATGGTCCATTGCATGAAGCTCATTCATGGTTTTTGCATTCATGTTTTCATAAAAGCATAAGTCTTATGAAAAAATATTTTCTAAAACAAATGTTTTACATGATTACATAACAGTCAAAGTGTTCAAAGTTTAAGGTTTTGGAAAAACATATTTTCACTGCTTTAATCGATTACCAACTTGTGGTAATCTATTACTTAAGCTTTGAAGAACACTCTAATCGATTACACCTCACAAAGTCACAAAAAGTATTCCTATGTTACTCGATTACGATTTGTGGTAATCGATTAATGGGCGCATATTTGAAAATTGAAACTGCCTGTGCTAATCAATTATATGATGAATTAATCGATTACTTTATTCATAAACGTTTTCCAGAAAGCTCAAGAACACTTTAATCGATTAATGGTTTTAATCGATTACATTAGCGACTTAATCGATTACTGACAGTTACAAATTGATTTCTATAAATAATTATTGGGTGTTTTTGAGTAGTTTACAAGTGATCTCTTTATCCACACTAGACAAAGATACAGATTTTAAAACCCTATTAGAATACAAATCACAAAGATAATGAGAACCCTACTCAGAATCTTAACCCTAGATAGCCCTACTCTAGTTTGCTTGAAAAGAAACACAATGATATATCACAATACAACAGAAATTTTCAGAAATTCTAAAAAGATAGATTCAAGATAAACACAACCTGAGATCTTCCATGGATGAATATATGAGATGGAATGAGATTACCAAACCCTTCAGGTTGTAAAGAATAATATCTCAGAAACACACTCTTGAAAACCTTCTTTCTTTAAAACATCTTCTCTACAAACTCAGAAATCTTGATCACACAAGATGTTGTTGGAACACAGAGTAAAACAGTATTTTGGGCACTTATGAAAACTCATAAACTTTTGGGTAAGTCACTCTTGTTATGAGCAAAATTGCTCAATGCCTATTTATAAGAAAAAGACTCACCAAGCTCTATAAAAAAACAGAATTAACTGACAATAATCGATTAATCCACTAGTGTAATTGATTAAATTGCCATATGTAATCGATTAAAGCAACTAGATAATCGATTAAACTATTCATCAGCTTTCTGGAAATGGTTTCAAGAACACAATAATCGATTAATCCGTACAGTAATCGATTAAGTCAGTAAAGCTGAAATTCGAAGAATAACCTGTGTAATCGATTACTGGAAATGGTAATCAATTAAACCAGAATGTATCATCCCAAAATGAGTTAAGATAATCGATTACGTAAGGAGGTAATCGATTATTCCAGTAATGCATGGTTTTCATAAAACATTGCGTAATCGATTAAAATGAGCATGTAATCGATTAAACTATTCTTCAAGACTTTTCTAGAAAAGTTTGAATGTCTTTAATCAATTAAACTTCTTGTGTAATCGATTAAAGTAGTAAGTTTTGCTTTTTAAAACAACTAAGCCATTGAGAACTAATCTTCTTGTAAAACCATTTTGATTTCTTTTAAGATTTGAAAAACATGAATGCATGATCATAAGAAAGCACATGCTAATGAAAGATCACAAGGCTTTTAACTTGAACCACTTAGACAAATTACAAATGTCATCAAATGATTGGGCATGTAAAAAGCTAAAACAAAAAACAAGTCTT
>QARZ01039523.1:0-29671 GCA_013407115.1 Glycine latifolia
AATGCTAGTTTTAAAAAGTGAATCATTCCTTTATGCACAACACTTGAGAATTTTTAGAAATGGTTTATAGTGTTGTTTAGCATCTAGGAATTCATGAATATCATAGGTTGAGGTATAACATATAGACTAACAAGTATCCAATGGCTGCATGTTTAATTGAATGATAATGTGCAAAGTCTTGCTCATACATTACAAATACACAATTTTGAATTTTCAAAAGGGATGCCATTTTTAATACATGCTGATTGGTAACATTATGTACCAAGCTTTACCATATTGCTGATTTGTATCATTTCCATTGCTCTTTCCTTGTGAAATCCTTTTGCAGATGGCACCTAAAAAGCTTTCATCGAAAAGAGCTAGACACGATGGAGAGGGATCAAGTTCAAACCCCCCAGAAAATATGGAATTTGATGCTCAAAAATTCAGAACCATGCAACACCAGCAAAGATTTGAAATTATAAAGAACTGGTCATTCCTAAGAGAGAGAAAAGTTCAACTGATGGATGATGAATACTCCGACTTCACAACTGAATTGAATAGAAGGAGATGGGGGCAATTGGCTAATCCTATGCACAAATTTGATCCTGAAATTGTTTTAGAATTTTACGCAAATGCATGGCCTATAGAAGAAGGAATCAGAGATAAGCGGTCTTTTGTGCGAGGGCAATGGATTCCATATGACACAGATACCATTAACCAATTCCTAGGGAATCCCTTAATTCTGGAAAAAGGACAACTATGTGAGTACCAGGCAAGAAGGAACATCCAGTTAGGGTTTCATGAACAGAAGTTAATTGATCTACTCTGTATACCAGGTACTGATTTTGCAAAAAGTATAATAGGTAGCAGGGTAAGGTTAATGCGTACTAATATGACTACCCTAACCCAAATTTGGATGACATTCCTCTTGAGCAACATTCTTCCTAGTGACCACAGCAGTGATCTACCCCTACCCAAATGTCAGCTAGTTTTTAGTTGTATGTCTCAGATCACTGTTAATGTAGCCCAGCTCATTTTAGATTCCATTCATCAGTTTGTCACCTTAGAGCCTCTCAAACATCCAACAAACCCAGAAAAAGCAAATAGAGCACTAAGATTTCCTGCACTCATTACAGGACTATGTCGGTTCTATGGAATCCCAGTGCAACCCTCAAAGACCATTAGACCTCCTATTAACTGTGCTTTTATTGAAAAATATTGTTTAGCTAGACAGGTACAGGAGGAGCAGCCACCACAGCCAGCATCCATGGAGTCCATTTCCGCTCATCTACAGCGCATGGAACTCTAGATGCACACCTATATGTAGCATATGGCTGATCAACAGGCTGCTAATCATAGAGGGCAGGTGCAGCTGAATCAGAGCTTCTATGACTACACTCAGCACCAGCACAGACAGAATCCCACTCCATTCCACTGGCCCACTCCAGAGCAGTTCAGAACTTATGTAGCATAGCCTGGGGACAGGCCAATATTTCAGGAGGAGGCAGAGGGCCAAAGAGCTGAGCAGGATCCGGAAGCTGGCCCTGCACATGATTAGGAAGATGCTGAGGAAAGCAGCTGAGGAGGATGATTTAGAGCAGAATCTGACATCTTATTACATGGATTTGCATCATCGGAGACACTATGACACTGTTTTAATTTTTCTTTAATTATTTCTGTCTTTAGTTACTATATTACTGTTATTATTACTAACTATTTCATCTTTGTTTAGTTATATGCACTGATAATCTTTCGGTATTATATATTGATAAATATTTTTGGTATTATATACTATTAACATGTCTTTTTGAAAATTATACCAAATTTTTTGCTTTTTGTTTAAAGTAATTATATAATATATAAAAATCTTTTTTGGGACTTAAAAGAAATAATTTTCTTGTAAAATTACATGTTTTGAAAAGAATCAACAGATATTATTTTGAAACTTGATTTTAATAGTGGATCAAAACAACAAAATGATTTTTGAAAAATCTTGAGAATGAAAAACAAATGAAATGATTTTCCCAAATATCAAATGAAGGCAAGACTCTTTACATGAAATTAATAAAGAATATCTTTCGAAACATTGATCTGATTTGAACATGAAAACAGACCTTAAGCCTAGTAAGTGTGTGCAACCACATAAATTATATTGAGAGTCCTCACTGATATGATTTATAGTAATTTTGCATTAATTTCTAATTGTCAAAACATATGATGCATGGATATGATTTAGGCCTTCTTTCTTTTTGAACATCTTTTAAAGCCACTGGCCAAAAAGCTATCCCAATATGAATATAATGATTTACCATTTTGCAACCCTTTTTGAGCCAAACAGTTGATATTTTGTTAAAACCCTAACCTAGGATAGGAATTCCCTACCTTACCTTAGGATAGGAGAGCAAAAAGGGGAAATGATTTGTTGATGGGAAACTTCCTTTAGGTAATTCATGTTATGAAAAAGACTTTTTGTGGCTATATGCTATTCATGTAAAAGAAAAGAAAGAAAAGAGGTGAAAGAAAAAGAAAAAGAAAAGGAAACAAATTCCTTGCATTTGAAAGTATTGTACAAAGTTGGGTGAATAAAAAGATTGATAGATATCTTGGAAGAAGAAAGGAAGACGTAGGAAGTCATGATTTCACTATTTTATCTGTATATGCTCTCCTATTCTAAAGGTTCTTTGAATATCCAGAAAAACCAAGATTTCTTTTCTAACCAAAAGCCCAGCCATAAAAGCCCTAATGATCCTTGTTGATTATGCACTTTGATTTGATAGGAAATGACTTACAAAATCAATCTATAAAATATCAGTGTAGGAATTGAGATGAAACACTTGTGAGAGAATTAAACACTAGAGAGGTTTTCCTCTATGCGAATTAGTCATATGTTTCCTCTGATATTTTTTAGAAAGGAAATGTAAATTGATCTTAATCTCATTTTGGTTATATGAATTTCATCTTTGATTTCAAATCTTGAGGTTAACTATTTGAAAATATGTTCTGATCATTTTTGGGAAGTTGATTCTTTATAAAACATGTTTCCAATTAACAAAAATATTTTTACTATTGCTTGAGGACAAGCAAGATTCTAGGTTGGGGGGAGTTGATAAGTGCCATATCTTAGTGAAATTAGGGTTGCATTTAAGGCACTTATCTTGCACTCTTACTAAGAATATCCATAAAAATTTGCCCTAATCTAGTTAGTTTGTATTTAGCACTTAGCATTAATGTTGTTTTATAATTCTTGAAGATTCATCTAATCTTCTTTTGTATTTTGCTAGATTTCATGAATTCTGAAGCTTCCGTATACTTAGAGCAAGCAAAAATGAATCATAAAGCAAACCTGGGAGGTGCAGCAAGCAAATCAGGCCCAAAATGCATCAAAGCCCAAAAGACTCTTCTGGAAGTACATTTAACTGGCCCAAGCGAGTGAATATAGTGCAACTGGCTCGCCTGGGCGAGTAACACCTGCAATTGGGCCTTCAAGTGGCCAAGTGGACGTGCAACTTGGGCCATTAACTCGCCCAAGCGAGTGGAACATGAATAAATGAGTCGCTTGGGCGACCAAACTCGACCAGGCCAGCCCCTATAAATACCCATGCACCCCCAAGGCCAAAACCACTTCTTGCAACTCCAATTCTCTCTTCTCCCTTGCTCCTAAGCTTGTTCTCAAGCCTTAGGTTCTTAAATCTTGTTAGTAGATAGTTTAGGATAGTGAGAGAGGTGAGGATTAGTGTGGAAACTCTGCCGAAAAGAAGCGATGATGAGTCCTTTCATCTATTCTTCTAAGGAGGTTCTCTCCATGCTTGGCTAGCTTCTCTCAAAGGATTGGATGTAATCTTCTTACCCTTAAGTATCTCTTTTAATATTTATTTATGCATAAGTCTTTTCTATTTATTATTGGTAAATTTATTCCGTACTTAATGCTTGATTCTACTTGATCAATAGTTTCATGAAATAAGGTTCTAAGTTTAACTGGAAAGTACTCTTAAAACTTGAATTGAATAATTTACTCTTCACATTACGTTGCTAGGAATAGAGCATAACGTTTAGATTGCAAATAACACGCGAATATAATTGTAATGCTGGGGTATTTATTTCATATCCGAGGGGTCGATATTTGATGAATATTCTTAGGATTCTCAAATACGAGGAATCGATTTAGGGTGATTTTATGTGTGCATCAATAATAAAAGAAAATAACTTATGCATGGTAATATTAATTGAATACTAAGGGTACGAACGATGAAATCCAATCCTACGTTCTCAAATTAATCAATCTCGTTTTAATTTCTGTAATCTTTCGTAATTTTCCGTAATTACTCATAATCTTCCGCACTAAATTTATTATTTCCGTTTCTTCTAAATTTTCATAATTTCTGTTAATCCACAACTACATGAAACTCTGTTCACACTCATTGTACATAACTATTAAACTGTTAAGCTTTATTTGAATTAACTGAGTAAAAATCAAGTCCCTGTGGAGACGAACTTTTATAAATTTTGTAACTTACAACGAAAATTGGTACGCTTCCCAAAAGTCTAACAACTACCGGGTTCCCTAACTCAGATGAACTCATGCCTTCTCGGGAAAAGAGTCATCGAGTTCCCTAACTCGGATGAGCTCGTGCTTCCTCAGGAAGAGAGCCACTGGGTCCTTTACTCGGTTGGGTGATTCTCCTTAAAAGTAAGTTCAAGCCCTCGAATCCTTTACCACCTTTGTTCGACTTCAATCGACCTCGTTTGACCTTGTTCAGATTTGTACCTTAAAGTTATTATATCCAGGCGCCAACCCGGACACCTAATACTCCACACTGGTTCACTTGTTTGTAGCATTGTGAATGACGTATGTGACAATGTTAAGGTCTATAATGACCCTGTGATAATCCGGGTTGTCACATAAGGGGGTGTATGATGGAACTCGGATAAGAAGGGGGTGTAGATAGCATCTCTTCAAAATCGAGTTCATGTGACCGGGTTCTCACCTAAAAGGGGTGTATTTTGGATCCCGTACATGAAGGGGGTGTAGATAGCACCTTTTCAAATCCGGGATCATGATGTATGTAGTACTGATAGGAAGACCGGGTTATCTCCATGCAAGTGGTGCATATACATAGCACTTTATGGAAAAGTGCTTATGTATGGAAAGGATCTCGGATGTGTTTCGAGTAGTGATCTCAGATGTGTTCCGAGTAGTGATCTTGGATGTGTTCTGAGTAGTGATCTCAGAGATGTTTCCAAGTGACGATCTCGTATGGGTTACCGAGTTTTGATCTCGGATGAGTGTTAGACTTTTAGCAAGCGTACCAATTGTCGTTGTAAGTTACAAAATTTATAAAAGTTCGTCTCCACATGGACTTGTGCTACTCAGTTAATCCAAATAGAATTCAACAGTTTAATAGTTATGTACAACGAGTATGGTCGAAGTTTTGATGGTTTTACGGAAATAACGAAAGATTACGAAAGATTACGGAAACTAATAAAATGATTTTAATTAATTCAAGAAAAGTGTAGGATTTGGATTTCATCATTCATACCCTCAGTATCCAATTAATATTACCATGTATAAATCATTTTCTATTATTACCGATGCACACATTAATTAACCTCGAATCGATCCCTCGCAATCGAGTTCTAAGGATATTTACTGAATATCGATCCCTCGTGTACGAAGTAAATAACCCAACATTACAATCATAATCGCATGCTATTTGCAATCTAAACGTTATGCTCTATTCCTAGCAAATTTAATGTAAAAAGTAAATTATTCAGTTCAAATTCTAAGAGTACTTCCCAGTTAAACTTAGAATCCAATTTCATGAAACTAGTGATCAAGTAGAATCAAGCATTGAGAACGGAATAAAATTACCAATAATAAATAGAAAAGACTTATGCATAAATAAATATTAAAAGAGATACTTAAAAGTAGAAGATTACATCCAATCCTTAAGAGAACTAACTAAGCATGGAGAGAACCTCCTTAAGAGAAGAATTGATGAAGGGCCCCATCACTGCTTCTTTCCGGCAGAGTCTCCACACTAAAACTCACTTCTCTCACTTTCCTAACCTACCTACTTACTAATATTTAAGAACCTAAGCTAAAGAACAAGCTTGAGGAAGCAAGGATGAGGAAGAATGGAAGTGAAGGAATGTTTTTGGCCTTGGGAGGTGCTTGGGTATTTATAGGGGCTGGCCTAGTCGAGTTTGGTTGCCCAAGCGACCAATTTCTTCATATTTCACTCGCTTGGGCGAGTTAAAGCCCAACTTGGAAGTCCACTTGGCCACTTGGAGGCCCAATTGCAGGTGCTGCTCGCTTGGGCGAGCAAGTAATGCCTATTTCACTCGCTTGGGCGAGTTAAAGGTACCTTCTGGAACATGTTTTTGGGCCTTGATGGATATTGGGCCTGTTTTGCTTGCTCCACCTCCTAGGTTTGCTTTATGATCCATTTTTGCTTGCTCTAAGTGTACGGAAGCTTCGGAAGTCCACGGAATCTATCAAAATATAAAGCATGATTGGATTAATCTTCCAAAATATAAGCAACAACTTTTATGCAAGCATTAGGTGCTATTTAACTAGGTTTAGGGCAAATTTATAATCAAATCTTCTGAAATCAAAAGATAAGTGCTTGCATTTGAAACATGAATTTAAGTGAATTAGGGCACTTATCAATGAGCAACTGGGTAGTGGTCTCGGTTGATCTCGAAGGAACTCATTTTTAGTTGACTTGTAAGAGCCACCGGGTAGGGAGACCAAAAGAGCTCGCAACCTTTTTTGATAGAGTTATCGGGTTATTGATCCCAGAAGTGGTTGGGAGGAACCTTGGACTGATGACGTACCAAGTAATGAATTCGAATGAGGTCGGATTAGGTCGAATAAAGTCGGTTGTGGTTGGAATGAGTGCTCAGGAACCTGGGATATGGTAGTGAAGTTGTACTCAATATATATTCATATATATATATATATATATATATATATATATAAATCAAACCCGACAACGTTAGTAATATGAAGAGAACCCGGCAACGTATGTAGGGTTTAGAGAACTCGGGTAGTCACACGTAACTTGTATAAGGTATAATAAATTGACTTGCCAAACAGTAGACCCAACCCGACAGTCAAATATCGCTACATTTTCACTTTACTCAAGTGACACGTGTTGACTCTTTGCTGGTTGTTTTGACACGGGAAAGGTCCTCATATTACGATATGACACGTGTCAATTTTTAGGATATTTAAGATATGCATGAGTGAGATATTTCAGTAGAAACTTTAATTTCACCGCCTTTTCTAGAACACTTTCTCTCTCTTATTCCATATTTCCTCCATTGTTAAAGTGAGAAAAGCTTCTTAAATAACCATTCCTTGACCTAAATGTCTTCACATCCAACGTAAGGATTGAAGAGAACCATTTTATAAACTAGTTTCCACCCTTTGTTAGTTGTGAAAACTATTAGGCAAGGAGATCATTTCTCCCAAGAAAGTGCAACATTTCAATCTTTAAGAGATAGAAGGCACGTTCAGGACTTCCAAGCTTGAAGAAGCTGTCCTCTAAGCCTTCCTTGTTGTTTTAAGGTACGATATGTGAGTTTTACCGTATCATTTGAGTTTGGAGTTAAAATGAAAATGACCCATATGAGTTAGGGTTGGTTTTGGGTGTTATTTCTTTGGAAAAATATGCTTAGGAGGTTGTTGTGATGAAGGTTCAACCTTGAAAGCTAACTTTTCTGGGTTTTGGGTATTTTGTTATGCCCAGATATTTTGGGGTTTGCAAGTCAACGTTGAAGGTATTTGTATAAGATCTGGAGAAGAACTGGGTTCTTTTGATGAAACGGTTAAGAACCGTTCTTGATATCTTTCTTGCCTGGTGTAGGGCTTGATATAGAAGATATCAGTGGTTTGGAACACGAGGCTGAGAGAGCCGGTGAGGTGATCAGAAGGTAAGATCTCTGTTCTTGGGAATTTGTTCTCTTGATTGTGTTCCACCATACTCCTGGGGAGTTATGGTTATTGTATGATGTAGTGTGTGTATTTAAACTGTGTGTTACTGCTTTTTGATTGAAACATACATGTAAATGATTTTCACTGTGATTTTTGTATTGTGGTTGAGGAAGCCCTTTGGCCAGGCAAGTGGACCATATATAAGAGTGTAAGACTCATCCGGGATGAGCTTCTCGGTAATTCATATACGTCCGAGTGCATGAGATATGCATGGTTGGTGATTATATTTATTGCAAGTGATAGCCAAAGAGCGGGGGACGAGGTCTGGGGTAAGAGACCCGAGTAGGGGTTGTTTGGTGGATCTCAATTGATAGACCGGGTAGGCCGATGCTGAGTTGGCTAATAATTGAGGATCCCGGACAAGAGGACGAGGCCGGGTTTGAGGAAGCAAATTTTAGAAGGCGGTCTTTGCGAGTCGGTTGACTCAACTTTATTGTACTTTTGTAACCTGGTATGGGTTTATTTATGATGTATCTTTTGGAACAAAACCCGGACACTGGGATGTATATCAAAATTTCATACATAATGTTTTAGTTAGGTTGAATGACGTAAGATGACGTCTTTTTATTTTAATGCTTCCGTGTTTACTTAATTACGCTAAGTATTTGTTGCGCTTAAGACCATAATATAATGTTAATGAACTGGATGCATACGGGGTCGTTACAAGGTCAGCCTATGTGATGGTTTGAGATGTTTTATACATTGATAGAGCCATGGTGAGAGGCTACGTATAGACACGTGAGATGTCGGGACCGGGTGGTGAACCTTGCAAGGGGTGTAATCAGCGAAACATAACCCTTGCCCGGGATTCATCACATCGACATCCCGACAACTCGGCGGCTCCAACTAAAAGTTGTCATCTTCCCGGTCACTTACTACAATTCGTCTGCTCACACGAACCGGTTTCGCGATCATCACAGGTACTAAACCACATGGCACAACAAAGCAAGGGTGAGTTCATCATATAAAATAACAATCAAAGATAACATCAGTTAAGGAAGACAATTCAAGCGTCACAATATCACCACAAGTTTAGATATATCCACGCGCAACCAACATAAACACGCATTCAGGAACATTTCATAAAACAGCTTAAAATGCCTAGCATGATGCATGCTCCTAACTTAACTCTCAGCATGCAATGTGGTACCATCCTGAAAATAGGCCAAATCCATGGTCCAAATGATAGTTGTAGTTTACGTCGGGGTCACTCTGTTGTGCACAGGACTCACCCCCCATGGTGATCAGCCAAATGAGTGTCAAAAGAATCTCCCTACAAACGTGGCCCCCCAATACTTCTTGTACTATTACAGTCAATTATCCTATTTCCGTCATGCAAATGAAGTATGTCTCTCATGGGCACCATCAACGTATGGCCCAGCACAGGAACATCCCGTCCTGGCTAGAATCTCCATACCTTCCCATGTTACATACATACTGCCTCAAATGAGGGCCGCCCCATCATGGGCTGCAAATGTTGTATGTCTCTCATGGGCGCCATCAACGTATGGCCCGACACAGGAACATCCTGTCCTGGCTAGGATCTCCATACCCTCTCATGTTACATACATACTGCCCCAAACGAGGACCACCCTAACACGGGCTCATCGATGCACTAGATTACTTGGTTTTGTTTGGAATTTGTTGAAATTGGTCGAGTGAGGAACGTGTGAGATGATGTCAGACCAGAAAATCCTTTAGAGCACAAGTCTGACTTTAAAGACAAAAACACTGCTGAAAAATAGACAAAAAAAGGAGAAAACTGGACTGACTGAGTGATAGTAGTTTAACTGAAAGGGGAAAATAGAGCCGAGTCAGAACCCTCTCTTATACTAATGACCAATAATGTCTTATATTGATTAAGAGATGTAATGATACCATCAGGAGTGTCAGCAGCACTCTCTGGTATACTCTTTCTAATCCACTATTTACTTTTATTGGTTTTATTAAAAACTACAAAATCATAGACTCGTTAATTAAGAAGTGAATCTTGAAAATTTTATAATTTTTAATAAATTTCAGCTTATAATAAAGAGTGTCTTCGAAAATGTATATTAGGCAGGGTGTTACTAACGTTTCTCGTTATACAATTAATTAAATCTAAGCACAAAGTTATAGATATGCTTTCCTCTTCTTAATGATTAGCATGATTAATTCAAGATTAATAGATGATGGTTTTCATTTAAGGAATTATTTTAGTTCGAACAACTTTAATATTAAATTTTTCATTTAATACTAGAGTTATAAGTTAAGATTAACATGAACCAAGTAAAACACTTCTTCTTTTTAGAACTGTAATGGGCAATACAGAGAAGGCACACCATGGAAAATAGATATATTGATAACCATTAGAAGTCTATCTGGAAAATCGTATCTATGATGATAAATATTAAATAAAAATTTGTTTTTGTGGACATAAAAAGTATGTCATTTTATTTTTGACACAATATAAATTGTTAATTAAATTAAAACTATTTCTCTATTACTGTAGAACAAGAGATATTGGATGACTTTAGCACTTAAATAATCAGCTAGATAGAGTCTTCCTCTAGTTGGCTCTATGAGGGAAAACATAAAGCAACTCAAATCTATATAATCACTAAAGGATTCAAGATTGACATACATGCTCTAACAATGTCATGTTTCTCTGAACTAGTGCTTGAGACAGTAGTTCCGTAGTTAGGCCCATATGGAGGAGTATCACATCACGACCCTAATTTGTAACGCTACTGGTCATAATCCATTGAGGCACGAATTGGAAGAAACCTTGAATCAAATCCTCAAATATCATCAACATTTTCTTGTGGTGTTTTTCCTCCTTTCTTTTTCTTTTTTTGCTTGCCACATTTGGTGAAGATTAATGTCATTGGCATTTGAAAAAAAAACTATATTAAAAAATCAACTCTTGTTACCGAAAGAAATTATTAACTTTGTTCTGTTAACGCAGCAGCACAAGTTCCATATGGCTGGGTGTGAGACATGAACTAGAACTACTTTATGTTGCTCCCATTAGACGTAAAAGCTAGAGGCATTGCATGCTTAATTACCTTACATGTAGGACATGACTAATTATACATCAAGTGATACTATAGCTTGGTTGTCCTTCTTGGTGTAAATGGGAAGAACTTGGAAGAACTTATCATACTTCATAGTGCTAAAGCAACAAGAACTATAAGAAACATGTAGTTTAAATGGTCAATCGCAAAATAACCAATTTCACAACCAATCTCATGCTCTTTTTATCGATTGAAGCATTATTAGATATTCCAAACATACAATAATTCCACAGATGACTTAATATTAAAAAATAAAAATAAAAACTCGAAAGAACTTATCATACTTCATAGTACAAAAGCAACAAGAGCTATAAGAAACAACCAGAACTTTCCTAGCAATAACATGAAATACATTTCAAAGAAGTAAATTTCCCAACCAAGTATTTCCTCAAAACCTCAAATCGATCAAGTTAGGTCAAAAGCATGAATTTTACACTAGTCACCAATGATTCATGAATCATAACGTCTATACATTTTGATCACACTCTCACAAAAACAATATATCTAATTTCTAGACTATATGTAAATTCTCAGCATACAAATCCATAAACTTCGTACCGTAGCAACAAAACTTCAATCCTTGAACATAACACCATACAATGCAATCGATCAAGCAATTAAAACAATTAACCAACCAAATTCATGTCCTTTCCAATCTAAGCAATATACGATATCACAAACTCATAAAATTTTCTCAATCCTTCACAACAGAAAATCCAATCACAATAACAATCACAAATTGAAGTTTCCTGAGAGAAATTGATGGAGGTCCATTGCAAGCTAAAGGTCTAGAAGGAAAGCTTGAAGCACTTCCTTTGGTGAGCTTTAAAGGACCAATGATAAGAGCTAGAACTCAAGCACTTCAAGACCACATCCAAGCCAATTTAGACAAGCATGAAGAAGCACACCAACTCAAGGATAACAAAGGCTGGATTTTGATGTCTCAAGTTCAATTTAATTCAATAAATTCTAGCACTTGTTAATTGAAAAAATAGTTACAAATAAAGAGGCTTTTAGTGCATTTGTGTAAAGCTTTGGAGGCACACTTGTGTGTAATTTTTGTAGCACCTAGGGGCTGCACCTAGAAGCTAAAAACTGCACTGAAAGTTAGAAAATACTGCACCATTTGACACTAATTGGGTCAGCCAAAAGTCCTTAGGGAAGCTTGCACACAAGCTTCATTTAGCTTGCATTTAGGCTTCATTAAGTGTGCATTACAAGCTTCATTTCATTGTAATTTTCCTTGCATTTAGCTTGTAATTTCGTGCATATATATGGCTGCCCAAAAACTGTTGTAAACATCTTTTGATCATTTGAATGCAAATCTGAAATTTGTGAGAGTTTTCTCTTTGTTCTTGTGCAAGAATCTCTTGTTTCTTGTCAATAGCTTCATGCTATTGTGGCAATTCTTCCTAGGCTTATTGGAAAGCTTTTCCATGGTGCCATCCATCTTCATCCCTAATCTTTCTTCCATCTTCCATTGCTGAAATTAAAACTCACAAATAGCCATACATTTTCGTTAAAACTGGACAGCTTTGTGTCCTTGAGAAAAGCTTGAAGTTTGGGTTTCAATGCAAGGTAGATTTGGAAAATTCATGACTAATGGGTTCAGCCATACATTAAGTGGTATCTAGAGCCTAATCCTTGTGGAATTCTTCTTCAAGTTCAGTTTTAGAACTTCTTCAAAGGTAAAATTCTGCACCAAACCCAAAAATGAAAATCTGAAATCTTCTTCTAGTCCTTATGTTCTTGTGTTTTTTTGTTTGAATCTTGGTGGGTTGGCTCTGTGTTGATTTCCGCCGCCACTTGTTTTTTCCTACTCTTATGCCTAAACTAAATTGAGTTGTTAGAAGCAAATTTTACAATTGTTATACATCATATTTTTCGTGGTTCATCAATTTCTTAGAGGATTATTGAACTTGTTCAAAAGAAAAACATGCAAAGTGCAGCCCAAGTGTTTGTGAAATTGTGGCTGGAAAAATATTCAAAGTGCAGCCCAAAAAAGTTTGTGATTTGTGGCTGGAAAAAAAATCAAGGTGCAGCAAAGAAAGTATTGATTTAGTGGCTGGAAAAATTCAAAGAAAAACAGAATTTAGAAGCAAAGAAAAGTTGCAAAGGTTACAAGTTTGAAAATTATTTTGAACACAAAACTAAGTGAACTTGTATGACATGCAATCTTTGTGAAATTTGGCTTCTAACAATTGAATTTAGTTGGCTTATCCTCCTTGTGCAGTTTGGTACAGCCAATATATGTCCTTGAGTTGTCTCATTAAATTCCAATTTGAGTTGTGCTTTTCCAAATTTTTGTTTTTGTTGTTTGTCTCTTAAAAATTCCAAGGTTTTGTCTTAGAGTTTTCTTGTTTTTTGGACTCTTGAGTCTAGCCTAGAATTGTTTCCTATTTCACTATAGTAAAGAAGCTTAATTGGATTGAGAGTGTTGCTTAAGAACTATAGAGAAGTTAGAGTGGAAAAAGGCAAGAGAGAACATTAAAGAAATAGCCAACATAAAGTGTGCAAACACGAGTGTGAGTGACAAACACTTAGAGAGTGGTGAGAATTTTCTTATATACTTGTGTTTTGCTAACCTTTTGTTTTGAAGGATGAGTTCAAGTGGAGAAGAGGATTTGTCACCTAGGACCTCTAGGTTGATGAAAGTCATGACAAAACAAATGGACAACTTGCAAACCAAAATGGATGCAAAATTTAAGGTTACAAAAGGAGACCAAAAGAAGGAGTAGCCCAATGGGAAGTGTGGATGGAGAGGCTCATGGTAGTAGGAGGGTGAGTGGGTATACTTCTTCTCATGGAGGAAATTATTATGATGAGAGGAGTGAGAGGGACCAAAGGATAGAAAATAATAGAAGAAACAATCATAGTAGGGAAAATAGAGATGAAGAAGATTGGGGGCTTAGAAGAGAAGAGAGAGATGGGAGGAATGGAGGTTTGAGTGGAGTGAAAATAAAAATTCCAAAATTCTATGGTGATAATAATCCCGAAGTTTACTTTGAGTGCGAGATGAAAGTAGAACAAATTTTCTCATGCCAACAAATTGATGAAGAAAAGATAGTGATTCTAGCAACTCTAGAATTTGATGGCTATGCTTTGGTGCGGTGGAACCAAGTTCTAATGGACATAGAGAGGTTGAGGAGAGAAAGAATACATGGCTGGAATGAATTGAAGAGATTCTTGAGAGAAAGATTTGTTCCAACTTATTATGCAAGAGAAGTCCACAACAAGCTCCAAAGACATTTCCAAGGCTACAAGAGTGTTGATGAATACTATAAGGAAATGGAATTGATGATGATGAGGGCTGAGATTGTAGAGGTCCAAGAAGCAACAATGGCTAGGTTTCTTCATGGCTTGAATAGAGAAATTCAAGATGTGATGGAGCTACATTCTTATACAACAATTGAGGAGTTTGTCCACAAAGCTCAAAGAGTGGAGCAACAACTAAAAAGGAGAAAAGCTTCCTTTTCCAAGACCAATGGGGACACAACTTCCAGCTGGAAAGACAAGCCTAAAATGTAGGTTTCTCTAGTGAAAAATAAAGAAGAAAAGGAGGAAAACTTAAGCAAAAAAATTATGCAACCAACTCCAGCAAGATCAAGCAATATCAAATGTTTCAAGTGCCTTGGTAAGGGTCACATTGTTTCCTAATGTCCTAACAAGAGAACTATGATTTTGCTAGAGGATGGAAACATAAAAAGTGAATCTTCAAGTGTCTCATCTAGTTCTTCAAGTGAAGAAGAAGAAGAACTTACACTTGTGGAGGCCGAAGAACGTGATCTTTTGATGATAAGGAGAATGTTGAGCAATTTTTGCCTAGAAAAAGAGGAGACCCAAAGAAAAAATATTTTTCACACAAGGTGCTTCATTGAAAAGAAAGTTTGCTCGCTTATCATTGATGGGGACAGCTGCACCAATGTGGTTAGTACAAGACTTGTGGAGATATTACACTTGCTAACCACAAAGCATCCAAGGCCATACAAGCTACAATGGCTTAGTGAAAGTGGAGAAGTTGTGGTAAATTCTCAAGTGCTCATTCCTTTTTCTATTAATGCTTATATTGATAAAGTTATTTGTGATGTTGTATCTATGGAGGCTGGACATATTCTTCTTGGAAGGCCTTGACAATATGATAGGAAAGTGATACACAATGGCATGGAGAACACTTTTGAGTTTGAGCACTTAGGCAATAAAATTATTTTGAGGCCTTTGAATCCTAGGCAAGTGTGTGAAGATCAAGTGAGAATGAAAGGAAAAAGAATTCAAGATCTGAAAACTACTGCACTTGAAAAAAATACTGCACCTAAAAAAGAGAAGAAAAGTGAGCTACCAAAGAGAAAAACTAGTGAGAAGAAAAAGAAAGAGAAAGAAAATGAGAGCAAAAAATTCATGAGATAAAAGAGAGCTTGTTCTTGAGTGAAAAGGAAATCAAGAGAGTGTTATTGGCCAAACAACCTCTTTATATAAGTCCTAAATCTCTTTGTTTACATGTTGAAAAGGAAGGAGAAAAATTGCCCAAAGCTATGCAATCACTTTCGGAGGAATATGAAGATGTTTTTCCCAAAAGAAGTACCTAATGGCTTGCCTCCTTTAAGAGGCATAGATCACCAAATTGATTTGATTCCAGGTTGTTTTCTTCCAAATAGGCCAGCATATAAGACTTCCCCCATGGAGGCAAAAGAGATACAAGCACAGGTGGAAAAGCCACTTGACAAAGGGTGGATCCATGAGAGCATGAGTCCTTCTGCCATGACAATTATTCTTGTGCCTAAGAAGGAGGGAACATGGAGAATGTGCATGGATTGGAGAGCAATAAACAACCTCACCATAAGATGCTACATCAAGGGAAACTTAAGGACTTGGTGGGAATGTCTATCTCACATTAAGTTTTTATAATAGAGTGGTTTACAAGAGTACTTCCTTATCTCCTTTTCAAATTTTTTATAGCTTTAATCCTTTAACTCCTCTTGATTTATTGCCATTACCTAACACTTCTTCTATGATTACTCATGGTGCTTTGTCTAAAGCTTCTTATGTTGGGAAATTGCATGAACAAGTGAAAGCCCATATGGAGAAAAAGATGGAACAATAGGCTAAACAAGTCAATAAGTAGCTTAAGTTGCCTAGTGAGTATGGTGTGAGTAATACTTTCAATGTTTGTGAACTTTCTTTGTATGATGTAGGTACAAGTGAGGAAGCAAACTTGAGGTCAAGTTCTTTTCTAGAAGGAGGGGGTGATGGAGGTCCATTGCAAGCTAAAGGTCTAGAAGGAGAACTTGAAGCACTTCCTTTGGTGAGCTTTAAAGGACCAATGACAAGAGCTAGAACTCAAGCACTTCAAGACCACATCCAAGACAATTTGGACAAGCATGAAGAAGCACACCAACTCAAGGATAACAAGGGCTGGATTTTGATGTCTCAAGTTCAATTTAATTCAATAAATTCCAGCACTTGTTAATAGCAAAAATAGTTACAAATAAAAAGGCTTTTAGTGCATTTGTGTAAAGCTTTGGAGGCACACTTGTGTGAAATTTTTGTAGCACCTAGGGGCTGCACCTAGAAGCTAAAAACTGCACTTAAAGTTAGAAAATACTGCACCATTTGACACTAATTGGGTCAGCCAAAAAGTCCTTAGGGAAGCTTGCACACAAGCTTCATTTAGCTTGCATTTAGGCTTCATTAAGTGTGCATTACAAGCTTCATTTCATTGTAATTTTCCTTGCATTTAGCTTGTAATTTCGTGCATATATATGGCTGCCCAAAAATTGTTGTAAACATCTTTTGATCATTTGAATGCAAATCTGAAATTTGCGTGTGAGTTTTCTTTGTTCTTGTACAAGAACCTCTTGTTTCTTATCAATGGCTTCATGCTATTGTGGCGATTCTTCCTAAGCTTATTGGAAAGCTTTTCCATGGTTCCATCCATCTTTATCCCTAACCTTTCTTCCATCTTCCATTGCTGAAATTAAAAGTTACAAACATCCCCATGTTCCATATGAAATGTTGGACAGATTTGAGTTCTTGAAAGTTTATTGAAGAGTGGGTTTCAATGCAAGGTAGATTTGGGAAATTATTGTCTAATGGGTTTATACATACATCAGAAATCAACTAAAAAGTCACGAAGAGGAAAAGAAAATAAGAAAAACCTTTCCTGATAATGGTGTCCTAATCATCGACAACGGAGGAAGAAGAGTTGCAACTATTGTGGCAATTGTCGTCATTGTCGTTGAGAGGGATGATAGGGTTAAAAACCACAACAAGGGGCTTAGCACGAGAGGAGAACAAGATAACCCTAGGCCTACTGAAGGACTCCACGGTGTTGCTCATAACCCGACATCCACACACGCTACTTCTTTCATAGATCTCGAATCTCCCCCTCGGCTGCTTGCTCATGCCGTAGAATCATGTTGTCTCCTTCGCCTACTCAGTTGTCGAATCCACAACGGCGATAGCAGTAGTGGTGTTTCTGCCTCGGTGCATCTTGATGTTGAACAAGGAGACACTATCATCTTTTTCTTCAAACCCCAATTTCTTAATGTTGTTTCTTCATATTTTATTTTGAAGAAAAATAGAAGAGAAAAGTGGAGAGAGAGGGAATAACATCGGTTTTTTAACAATGAATAACCGATGCTCATGAATAATGAATAACAAGAGTAACATCAATTTTTCTAAAAATCGATGTTGTAAGTGTTTAGACAACATCGGTTTTTAAAAAACCGATGTTAAAATTGCCCAGTTAACATCTGTTATTTAAAAATTGATGTTGTGAATACTTAGGCAACATCAGTTTTTAAATAACTGATGTTAAAATCATCTGTTAATATCAGTTTTTCTACAACCGATGTTAATGATGACATTTTATTTACAAAAATGCCACCCCACATTTTGTAACATCGATGTTCATCATAACTGATGTTAACATAACAATGTTAAAACCTATTATTTTAGTAGTGCAATGGGAATGAAAAGAATAAATTCTTTAATCCTAAGGGTAAAAAGTTTTAGTTTAAGAAGAAAGGGAATTTCCATTATGGTCAGCACTTTGATCAACATTCTGGTCAACACTCTAGTAAGCATTTTGGGCAACACTTTGGATATAGTTTTGGTAAGCCTAAATATAAATACAATGGCAAGTGAAAATTTTGTGATTATTTTGGGCACAAGAAAGTATATTTTTGGAAGTTTAAGAATTGGCTCGAGAAGAAAAAATTTACCCCTCTAGCTCTAGTGTGTTAAGTCAAATTTTGTTGAAGTTCCTTGTCATTGATTGATTATTTTTAGTTTAATATTTTTCTATTCTTCTTATCTTATTTGACTTCTCTTGGAATTTTATTTTCTCACTCCAACTTAGTTTTTTTCTTAGGCAAACAAGTGGGTTAATTGAGAATTGTTTCTTATTTTCGGATTTTTTTGCTTACTTGAACTACCTTCCTTGCTCAGGACCTAGAGAGTTCTACAAAACTCTAAATGGAGCATGTGAGTAGTCCTTGGAAAGATAAGGAAAAGATATACAATTTTGTTAGAGATAAGATGAGGCCAATTCTGTCATTTTGAGGGTCATTTTAGGCTTGGAAGTCAGAACCTCTGCACTTGAGTTTTGGGCTGCGAATTGGTGTAATTAGTAATTAGTTAGATTAAATGGGCTTAATCATGCCCATCCTTTCCTACTGACTCAGTCACTATACATTAGTGCAATTAGTTAGTGGATTTTACACACTTCATTTTAGCACAAAAAACAGTCACTATACATTAGTGCAATTAGTTAGTGGATTTTACACACTTCATTTTAGCACAATTTTTGTGTGAATGTTCACTTTCTTCTTCAATCCTCTATTTGATTTTCATGATTATGAATGTATTTGGGATTGAAAATGGATTAGGTTATGGATTCATTTCCTAATTTTGAATTTTAATCACAGACTATTTGGATGATATTTCAATTAGGTTTGTGGTTTCAATTACTAAGACTCCTTATGAACTAATGTTAGGTAAAAGACTAAGTCTGACACATTTTCGTGTTTGGGGTTATAAAATAGAAGTGAGGCCTTATAATCCACAAATGAAGAAGCTTGATTTGAAAATAATTAGTGGTTTCTTCATTGGGTATTGTATTGGCTTAAGAGGTTCAAGATTTTACTGTCCTAAATCTGATAGAGCAGTATTCTTTAAGAATGAACTAGAGCATGGTGAGAGATCTAGGCCAAGGACTGTTGAATTCAGAGATGAAAGTGTTATTGTTCCTATACCTTTTGCTCCTTTTCTAGAGGAAGAGGTGCTCGTTTTCCCTCATAAAAAAGTTATTGAGCCTATCAATGATGTTAAAATCCCTTAACAACAAGTTATTGATGATTAAAAAAATGAGGTTGAAGACTTGGTTCCACACAGAAGGTCAGAGAGGCCTCCTAAGCCTACTGGACCTTCTAAATTTAAAGACTATTATGTTTATCTGCAAGAGCATGAATTTTTCCAAGTGGGTACTCTGATCCTAATTATTTTCAAGAGGCTATTTCTAGTTCTTTAAGTTCTCAATGGTTGATAACTAGTCATGGAGGATGATTTAGCTTCTATAAAAAATAATGGTGTTTGGGAATTGATGGAATTGCATGTGGCGTTGAAGACTGTTGGGTGTAGATGTGTTTTTAAGACCAAATGAGATGCACAAGGAAAAATAGAGAGATATAAAGTTAGACTTGTTGTTGAGGGGTATAACCAGAGAGAAGGCATTAATTATAAGGAGACTTTTTCTCTAGTTTCTACAAAAGACTCTTTTAGAACTTCACCATAAGGATATTAAAACATTTTTCTTGAATTGTGACTTATATGAGGATATGTACATGGATCAACATGATGGTTTAAAGAAAAAGGTAAAGAACACTTGGTATGCAAGTTGAGAAAATCCATTTATGGGTTGAAGCAAGCTTCTAGGAAATGGTACTTAAAATTTGATGAGATCATTTGCTCTCTTTGTTGTTGGATATAGGGGGAGCATCTTGAAGTTTGAAGCTTAGGACTTGGAAGATTGTTTTGAGCTTTTCACATGCCTTGGAAGAATGTAATTCAAATGAAGTATATGAAAAGGCCAATCTGTTGATCCTTGCATTGCATACACTTAATCATTCATATGCTTAAATGTTTTCATCAAAGAATTAAAGCAATTTTTGAAAAAGAACTAAATAGGCAATGTTTTTGAAAAAATGCAAATCTCACTGGTTTAATCGATTACACTAGGGTTTAATTTATTATTTGCTTTGTTTTAAATCTGGAAAAGCTTTGAAGAACAGTTTAATCGATTACCATTGCTTGTAATCGATTACATAATGTCAAAAGAAAAACATCCTTCACTGCTTTAATCGATTACCATTTCTTGTAATCGATTACATAAGATTCTTAGAAAAGCTTGTTTCACTGATTTAATCGATTACCATTTCCTGTAATCGATTACACAAGGCTTTTCAGAAATACATGTGTCACTGCTTTAATCAATTACAGCTCGTTTTAATCGATTATTTTGCTCATTGTTCAACCCAGAAATCCTATGAACACTTTAATCGATTAAGTGACAATTTAATCGATTACACAAGGCTTTTTAATCGATTATTTGGCGCATTTAATCAATTACAGTTAGTTGGAAAAGTTTGTTATAAATAGAAGTGAGCCTTGACTTAAGATTTAACTTGAATACATTGAATTTTTTGAATACACACAAGCTTTCACAAAGTGAGAAAGTGATTTTCTGGGTTAACTAACTTCTTGTCCCACTCTTTAATCTTCATGGGTATTGAATGATTTTTCGGGCAAGAGTTTTCAAAGAAGAATAGGAGAGCATGTTCTGAAATTCATTTTGTTCATTCAACTCTAATTGGTAAACCACATGCATTCATATTCATTGGATCATTAGGTTGTTTCTCTCCATTCTCTTTGGGTTTAAATTTGATTTTGCAATTTTTGTTATTTGGTGTTATTGTAAATTGTTCTTTGAAGCTTGTACTAGGGTAGTGTTCTCTAGGGAAGAACAGAGTAGTGTTCTCTGGTTCTTGTTCATTAGAAGTCTAATAGGGTTTTAGATTTCTTTTCTTTATCTAGAGCTGATAAAGAGTGTTTGTAATAAAGCTTGTAAGAACTGAAATTTATAATAGTGGAACTCTAATCTAGTGTTGATTAGAAGAAACTGGATGTAGCTTCTCTTGAGAAGTGAACCAGTATAAATTCTTGTGTTGATTTTCTATTCTTAAATCTCTATTAGTTATCTTGTTCATTTGTTCTTGGAATTCTTATCATTACTCAACGAGTTCTGTTTTGAGCTATTGATTTCTTGAGCTGAGTGAATTGATTGATTAAAAGAATTCTTGGTTTTAAAAGAGATTAAGATCCTTACTCTGATTTTATAAAGAAATTTTAAAAGACCAAGTTTTAACCAATTCACCCCCCTCTTGGTTATATTGGGTATTCCTATTGTTTTTATTTGTTTTAAAGCAAATGTAATTGATTAGTTCATTTATATGAAGAATAATGGGAGTAAGTTTGTTATTTTTGTCTTGTATGTTGATGATATCCTTTTGGCTTGTAATGATATGGATTTTCTACTTGAGACCAAGAAGTTCTTGAGAACTCATTTTGATATGAAAAATCTAGGTGATGCTTCTTTTGTTTTAGGGATTGAAATTCTTTGTGATAGATCTCGCGGTGTTCTTGCATTTTCTCAGAAAATTATATTGAAAAGGTTCTAAACAAGTTGAATATGAAATTGTGTAATCCTTGTGTTGCACCATTCAAAAGGGTGAGAGACTCTCTAATGCCCAGTGTCCTCAAAATGATAAAGAAATAGTAGAAATGGAAAAAGTCTCATATGCTTATGCTATTGTCAGTCTTATATATGTATGCCCATGTATGTACGCGTACTGCCCCCAAGTACCCGCATTTTTATCCTCAGAAAAAACCACAAGTACGTATTGCCTCCATTCATATTCAATGCAATTATGAAGTATGAAACATGGGCCCATCAATGCACTGGCCGTGTGTTAGTATATGGATGTCTTAGAGACAATCTTTTCATTAGATTAGGACGTACATGTACTTTTCATATTGTCATGAATAAATTATAAGCATTCTTTATCTTGTTTCATATTCTGTCTCGATATCATTATTAATATATGAGTAACTGGATAAAACCCTTGGAATAGAATAGGTTTCTCTTGAGTATCAGTGATGGGATCACGATCATGAGGATTCAAGGACACCAGATGTCTACTCCTAAATTTTAAGTTCCTAGTCTAGAGACACTGAGAATGGGGACCAGTGATTTCAGGTAAGACTAGCACGACTTAACTACTTGTATGCAGATACAAGGTAAAGACCTCATGAGCTACAGACATGGAGATGTCTTAGCTAAAGTCGTGGGTGGACCTATAAGGGTATAGCTCGCACTGAACGGACCCACAAAGAGACTCTGTGAGGAAATCTCACAGATAGTATCATTAGAGTAGTCTCTTATTATTTGGGTGTGTCTTTCCTTAGACCAGAAGTTTTCACCTAGACTGTGTTCTAGAAGACATGCTTTGATTGTATACCTCGTCTGCCTGAAACATGGAGACACATAGGTATACTTTTGGGCATGTCCTGAAAGAACACGAGTCTAGGGTGACTAGTTGAAGGAATTCGTCAAATCTCTGTGGGAGATTAGGTTATCTGTAAACCGGAGAAATCGGGATGACATTTACGGGACTCGAGAATCTATGCATAGTAAAAGAAATCATGAGATGATTTGCCTTTAGAGTCGGTAAAATTGGAGACTCCCTATTTCGTATTCAAGCTTACCCTAGACCGTAATGGCTGATACGTTTCCTTACCCTAGGTTTTATAGGAAGGTAACCAAGACGAAAGGAAATACATATGGAAACCAAATAGATTTAATAGGATTATCTTGTCATTTACCTAACTAGTTCTGGGGCAACAAAGCATTGCTAGTGCTCTGTGTTGTCATTAAATGAGTAGTGGCCTTGTTGGGCCCAAATTCATTTATGTCAGTGGCTATGTTGGGCCTAATGGGTCACACACTAACACTTTATTGTCATGACATTATAGCATTAAAGGTTTTGGACCTAATAATGGTTGTTGGCCCAAGAAAGAGTTTGGATACTTATCTTAAAGAGAGAGGGGCGCATGAATGGAGTTAATGGGCTTAGATAGTCCAAGACATTATTAATTAATTTAAATAGTTAAATTAAGTATCTAATATTTAAATTTGATAATTTAAATATTTGAATTTAAATATGAATTAACTATAGTAGTTAGTTTCATATCAAAAGGAGAAGATAAGAGCTAGATTTGAATTTGAATTCAACTAGAATCTTATCATGATCATGTCCTAGATTTTAGGAAGAATTTTGAGGGCTGATTATGGGCTTATACACGGCTGATATATGATTATCTTTTGGTAAAATTAAATCCCAAGTAATTGACTTCGTCTTAGGAAGATAAGATAGGAGGTTGTTGGAAATTTTTTTGGTTAAAAATCTGACTCAAACTCTTCTATAAAGTGTGCTATTGTGATCATAGTTCTCTAATAATTGGAGAGGAAAAACCCTAATCTACTTTCCTCTATTTTCACGTGCCCCTTTGTGTGAGTGTTGACTGAAAATTCAGCCACCAATATCATCTATTGGTGAGCCTCTTAGATAAGTAAAAACACTTTAAAACATAACCTTCTTCCTCTCCATTGGTGTGCCTAGCCTGCCTCCTTTGGTGTTTGTTGGCAGCCTTCAAGAAGTGTTCTTGAGTCTTGACAAGAAGTGGTGTGGATCAACATTAGAGGGCTTGTATCTTCAAGCCTATCCTTGATCATCAAATTTCGAATATAAACAAGGTAACATCTATGTCCTAAAGAATGATTCTTGTGTGGTATGTGTGTTTCCGCTTTAAAAATTTTGTTTTTCTCACATGCCTTCAGGCTTCAAGGCCCTTTTCTTTCACCGTGGATAGTTAAAAATTCTAAGCAACCCCTTTCCCTCTCCAGAGATGCTTAAAATTCTTATAAACTCGTCATCTTCCCTCCGAAGGATATCCAACAAGTCATTGCGCGCCAAAAACTTATTGCGCATTCGGCAAGTATACCGATCGTTCCATGTAATATAATGATAAGAAAGATATCGTTCCCACGAGGATTGTTTGACCGATTAAATTATAATTAATATCAATAGGTTGGATAACAAATATTTACGAGAAGTTGTTGTTGTGTGTGTGTAATAATGAAATTAAACCTAAGTATAAGCATTAACTAATATCAACAAGTAAATAGGGTTATCACGATATTCGAAGTAATGTAGCTAGGACAGCCCACACTAAATGCTTCCTACCTTCTTACATGCATTGTCTACTATATTCATCTATCTCAAGTTACTCAACATGCATCTTCATACAATAATAGCTAAGCCCTACTCCCGTAGTGATCTTAACCCTTTAACCCAAGTAATTACCCTAATTCCTTAGTGGCAGCTGTTAGGTTAAGCATTAAACAATGCAATAAATGGTTGCAAGCATACACTCCTATCCCTAGTTAATGTAAAGCTTGTCACTTTACCCAAGTCCAAGCATAAGGCTCCAATATTCCTATTGTAAACCCTAGCTTCCAATACCTAACTAGAGTGATCAGTTACAGAGAGATAGAAACATACATTCAACAAGATAAAGTGAAATAACTTGATATAAATGAAAGATAGCATCCAATACAATCCAAAAGAGGTTACATTCAGTGCTTGGCCCTAACGACAATATAAAACTAGCCAAACCTCATTGTGGGTGGCTGTGTTACAAACAAAATGGCATACCTAGCTGAAGCAAGGAAGAAGAAGATGGAGAGGAATCTCCACTTGAGCCTCCAACTCCCTTAAACCCTAGCAAAGGTACCCAAGCTTTCTAAGACCCTATTTTGTACTATTTCCCTCCAAGAAGTCATGCATTGAATGCTGAGGATTGGGTATTTATAACCTAGCTTGTGAAGTCCCTGTTTTGCCCTTAATATTCTGCTTCTGTCGACCTGTGGCGCTGATGGCACGAACCTGGCGCTGATGGCGCCATTCTGGCGCTCTTGGCGTGGGATGTCAGAGGATATGGCACTGATGGCGCCAGACTGGCGCTAATGGCGCCAGGTTCCAGAGCAGATGGCGCCTTTGGCGCGGTTGTGGCGCGGATGGCGCTATCTTCCAGAGTCTTTGGCGCTGATGGCGCCAGAACATTCTTCCACGCTTGGTTCTTTTCTTCTGATTTTTGCTCAATCTTGGCATCTTTGATGGATTTCCTGGCAATTTATCACATTAGCTCAAATCATAACACAATAGGGCAATTATCCATGCTTAATGCTCAATTCTTGCTTCTAAAAGCTCAGGAAAACCTTATATGCTAAGCGCATATCAACTCCCTATGTACATACACAACATACATCCATCATGATGACATCATCAACATCAACATCATCTCTCATCTATGTCATCATCAACATCAATATCATATCAATCTCAATATTATCAACATCATTTCATTTCAATATCATCATCATAAACATCAATATCATCTCATGTTAATATAATCATCAACATCATCTCTTATTAATATAATCATCAACATAATCTCATTTCAATATCATTAACATCACAAGCAATTGCATTCCACATATATACATATAACACATGCCTGATATTCACAATCCCTAAGTCTTCAAAAAAACACAAATCTCATACATTCACAATCCATAATACCATGAGACTGACATTTTAGGAAAATTCTAAATCAAATAGGAGAACTATAATATACAAAACAAACTCATGCCCATTTAAAATTTAATAAAATAAATAAATAGGAAAATAAAATATAAAATTTTGGGCAGAGCCTCCTCTATAATTAAGACTTTTCCCAAAAAACTCTAATCATTACAACAACCATATCATTCACAATTTCATTCATCAATAACAAATATATCACATCCCATTGGTTTAAAATATAGTTTTTTCTTGAAAACCAGTACACAACAGGGACATGCATACATCTCCATAATTGGGTTGCTGACCCCAACTATATGGTATCAAAAGCTGTAAATAAATAATATACTCCCCTCACCTATCTATATCTCTCTGTTAGCTCCTTGCAACGTCGTTTTGAGATCTCTCAAGTTCACGTGCTTTGGTCCAAACAAAGAGCTTTATATACCAAATTGATAACGACTGTCGAATCGCTACAAAACAATTAAACTATGCTAATTCTATAGCACAGGAATAACCTAGGTCGACTCAGAGACATGATCAATTTGGTTTCAACTTCAATTCACTAATAAACAATAGGGGGATTTTAATCAAACAGTTTGTAGGCAATGAATAAAAATTGCAGAAACACAAACAAGAATTGAAGAAAAATGTTGAAACTAATAGAATTGATAAAATGTGTTGTAAAAAAAATTCAAGAATATCAATCCAATTCACCAAACCAAGCAATAAAAATTATCATAGTTCTCATATAATGATCATAATATGAAGGTTTATTCAATATCATTAGAAGCAGTTCAATTAAATTAACTCCTAAATCAATTGAAATCACAAATCGGATTGAAATATCATCCAAACAATCTATGATTAAAATTCAAAATTAGGAAATAAATCTATAACCTAAAATTCTCCTTGCTTGGATTGGATCCTTAGATTGCTTGATTATTTAGCCTTCCATGATCATCATCAATGTAAGAGCCACAAAATTTGAATGAGAAAAATAAAAGAACAGAGATGAAAGGAAGAAGAAAATTAAAGAACAATTGAGAGAAAAAGAGAGAGAACTTTTTAATTCTGAAAACTTTTAAAAGAAACTACAAATTTTTTTTTGTGATCAAATGAATTGTGTCTCTTCACTAAATAATTGCACTAAAATATAGTGATTGAGTCAGTAGAAAAGGATGAGCCATGATTAGGCCCATCTAATCTAACTAATTACTAATTACACCAATTCGCAGCCCAAAACTCGAGTGCAGGGGTTCTAACTTCCAAGCCTAAAATGATCCTCAAAATGACAGAATTGCTCTTGCGTTATCTCTAACAAAATTGTAGATCTTTTTCTTATATTTCCAAGGACTACTCATATGTGCCATTTGGAGTTCTACAGAACTCTCTAGATCCTGCACAAGGAAGATAGGTCAAGTAAGCAAAAAAAACTGAAAATAAGCAACAGTTATCAATTAAGCCTACTTGTTTGCCTAAGACAAAAACTGAGTTAGAATGAGAAAATAGAAGTCCAAGAGAAGTCAAATAAGCTAAGAAGAATAGAAAAAAAATAAAAAACACTCAATCAAAATACCCCACACTTAAACTTTTGCACTCCTGGCCAAAACTAAAAGAAAGATTAAGAGAAAAATTCAAACTAAAGTAAACCACAAACTAAAAGAAAGGTATGAACAAGGCACACCCAATTTTCAATGGATCCTAACAATGCAGAAAAGTGAGAAAGATGATAAATGGAAGAATGATATTAAGGTAACAAACAATCCATGAACACATGATCACAAAGTACAAAGTGAAAAAGTAGTGAAATTAAAATTAAGAATGAACCAAGGTGATAGAAATCTCTCAAAGAGCAACACTCAACTTCTTCTAATGTGTATAGGTTTATGTTTATACTCAAACACCACATGGAACTAGCATATCTAAATTTTGACAAGACTCTAATTCATTCAACTTGAAATACACATGCATCAAAAGATCAAAAGGACTTTATTGGTATGTAATGTATGGCTTAGGTAAATGGTGAATAAAAGTTGGATATTTAGGCTAAAACTAAGAGAGAAGAGGGGCAATAGGGAGTAAGCCAACAAGTGAAATGAGGGATAGAAACAAAGAAACAAGGTGGAGAACAATAAAATAAAAAGAACTTATACGGATGAAAATGAACCACAATAACTTTTATTGCATTTTTTTTTGCTTGTACTTCTTTTTTTTTTTTTGAACTTTTGCTTTTTATACTCTTCTTTTCATTTCTTTTCTTCCAAATCAAAACAAAATACAAATCCCCCACACTTGTTTGAAACCCACTCCCAAAATAATTCCAAGGCCCCTTTTCTCTCTAAAGTTAGGATAACATGATTTTCCACTTTTTGGCTTGTAATGAGCTACACAAGCAAGAAAAGGTTAAAGGCTCAAAAAGGGTGACAATGGATATCAATGTAAGGTAGGTTTATTTGGCTAGTGGCTAAAAGAAAGAAGGTCTAAATCATCTCAATCAAAGCATGTGCAACAAGGAATGTCAAAAGAGGCAAGGCAAAACATAAACTAATTTAGCACAAGAGTGAAATCACACATGAAAGAACATGAATGAAATAATGTGATTCATCCACAGAGGCCTAAAAACCCACAAGGCATAATTCTATCACACATGATCCATCTTAAATTCTATTTCTCAAGCCTACTTATCACTTCAACAATTGCAACAATGATTCACATCAAGCATGAAACCTTTCAATCTAACAAAAATTAGTACATTTTTCACAATTTATACAAGTTATAAATCCTATGAAAAACATGAAAAGTGCCTATATTCTAATTTTTATTTTCTGAATGTAAAACAGAATAACAACAAAACAAAACAAATGCAGCAAAACAATAACAGAAATAGAAACCAGAAAAGGAAAACAAAAAATAGAAAATGTTTTTGTAATCCTTCACCCCACACTTGAAATGCACATTGTCCTCAATGTGAGCATGCAATGAAATTTAAATAAAGAGACTACAAATAAAAGAAGGGTAAAGGAAACTCCCCAAATGCCATTCAAGGCATATCATCACATAAAATTGGCAAGACCAAAGACAGGTCTGCCACAAGTTCCTCCTCTATTTGCGGGCTCTCATGAAATAGCTTGAGTTGGTGACCATTCACTTTGATGACCTTGCCGGTAAGTTCATTTTTAATCTCAACTGCACCATGGGGAAAAATATTAGTAATAACAAGAAGTTCATCCTATAACGCCCTGAAATTTCGATAATTGAAAATAGATGTTGGATGTGATTGTTGTGTTATTTGATTCTTTGATAAGTTTGGATTAGTTGAATGATTGTTCTGTAAATTATCCTTGTGCAATTGCTTGGTGTAGATGTCAAGTTATGTGGAGTTTGTTTGAGCTGCGTTGTAATTGAGTGATTTTGAGTTTGACCCGAAAACCTGTTTTAGTAAAATCACCATTCTGGATTGGTTAACCATTGGACCGTTGGGATTGGCAAAATAACATCTGAAGCGTGGGAAATTAATTTTTCACAGAAGCAGAAATTTTAAAATTTGTCCAGCTCACCGAGGCAAACTTTGTAAGGCTTTTTGGCTCGCCTGGGCGAGTCAAGTCGGCGTTAAATACATACAGCAGTGTCCAGACCACGAAAATTGGTCTTCTTCCTCCTCCACCACCCCTCCCATCGGTGACCACCACAGGCGGCTATTGCTTGCCACGAGACAACGACACGAAGTAGAACGTCGTAATCGAAGCAAAATATTCGAAACTCCTCTTGAAGTTTCGGTAGACAATGGAGCTCCCAATCCTTCTTTCTTGGTTTCCTTGAGGTAATCTTAGTTTCTTTTGTCTTCTCCTAGCTAGTTTAAGCTTCTCTTAGTGTCT